>JASDQU010011194.1:112155-139883 GCA_032191745.1 Picea mariana
TTTTTTGGCCATTTTGGCAATTTACTATTTTTAGCAGGTTTTAACTTCCGGGGCCATTTTGAGGGTCCAAATGAAGGTTTTTCGAGATCTAGGTTCTCAATGATAGCCAAAGTCATAATTGAGCCCCCAAAATGAATCTCCTCGACAATACCTTTCCAACGAGCTATCACACACCTAAAACGAAGATTATGCAAAAGTTACGACCCCGGGAAGTTGATGTACTCACTTACCCAAATGGGGCCCACATGACTTTTGGTGCTTCATCTCCTAGGATTAGGTTTTTGGATGTATAGGACTTTTGGCATTCCCATTTATTGTAAAAGGGCCTTTAGAGCCTCATTGTAATCATCTTCTTGCGAATGCGAGTAGCGGTCACATCTCTTCTCAGAGATAAGCTGCCACCATTCTAGCGAGTCTTTCACTCTGTATTTTTACAGTCTCTGTACATTTCTCTGATTAATATAAATCGTGTATTACTGTATATCTATGCTTATGGTTTCATCTCTGATACATTTCTGTTATATTATTGAATATCTGCAATATCTCTGTGCATTTCTTTATTATATCTCCACTCTCATTTCGTGCCGAAAATAATCTGGATCAAAGATCAACTCTATCTCTTCAGATATTTTCTGAGGTAAAACTCAAAAAGCTTGTCGATGCAGTCCTTGCAGACTTTCACTACACTCCTTGTAGTAATTCTTAGGAAGAGAAACAATTGAAACTTATAATCTCCCTCTCACGAACTTCATACATTCAACATGAAATCATGCACATAAATCATTGAAACAAATGCATAACAGAGCAGATAAGTAAACTGTAAACATACCATTCAATAGATGCAAACATTAACCATAAACCACCATGAAATTGGGTTAAAGGCTCCTTATATTAATTCAAGTGCTTTTGTACATGGTTTCTATAGCAACAACTATCTTCTCATACAACTTCTACAATCTCTGTTCCTAACTGCTCTCCTATGCTCTCTTTCTCTATAGGGTAATTACAATGAGAATGATACAATACAATACATACGAGGGATATTTCTTGAGTTTTCCCTCCTACAACTCTAATCTATTTTATCGAAAGTAAGGTATACAACTACTTTACATTTAGTACATTAAATGCCTCCAACTGATAGATGAAAGAAAATGCTCAAGATCTGCATTACAATCCCCAAAAAATTTAAGAACAATTACATCCATCCATCCATTACATTAATGTTTCAACTTTAATATTAAAAATGTTTTCAAAATCCGCGTTGGTGCATATCCAACTGTCCTCCACATGCGCTTTCTTGCGATGCTCATGCATCACACACTACATTCTTTCTTAAATGTTTTCACAACATGATGCCCTTCGACGGTTATGATAGTCTTAAGTGTTTACCTGACAGGCCTCACAGCCTTCAATGTTTATTCTATAGATGTGTTACAAAAAAAATTCCTTTCATTTTCTAAGACAATGTTGTCTGCAGTGAATTTTGGAAATATTGTTCTTCACCGACATTATTGGTTCATTGGTTGATGTTTGTTCATTGGTTCGTTCGATGTTTCTTGTTGTTGTTTGATTCAACTTTGCAAAGTTGAGGTCCTGCAATTGCAGTTGGACCTCTTTGTGGCTTTTCACTGGTTTGTTGTTCTTCAACTTTGTAAGCAGTTGGACCTGTTGTTGTGGTTTGAAAGTTTTGGAGCTACGATTCTGTCATCCCACATTGACGATTAAGTTTATGTGCCATCGTTTCGTTGCTATTCCTTTTTGCTGCTTGCAAGAAAGAGTTTTCAATACTAGGAGTCCCTGCCTCAAAATTATGTTGCAGAACATATTTCAGTGTGTCTGTTATGACTAGAATTTTTTCTTTGTTCTTGAACATCAATGGTCTATAAAAAACCCGACTTTGTCGTAGTCGTGGTGATGTATAAAAAAGAAAACCAAATTTTATCCTCTTATTTTATGTTCCTGGAAACCATGCGTTTCGTGCATTTTTTCCAAGTTTTTCCCTTCCAATCACATATGCCAACTTCCATGTCTTGGATATTGTCCCATAGTTGTTTCCAAAATTGAAATGAAAAGGGGTTTAAAAAAACTAATTCAGAGTTGTCACAAGGGGGCAAGCATCTGTCGAGACCTTGTGACAGGGAATGCTTTTATTCGCTGAATCAAAAAATCCATCCACTTGTTTTCTTTGTCCTATCCTTTCTATCTTGCAAAGCATCTTCTGCCTCTGAAAATCTTGTAGGATGCACACCAGGAATATGTTCAAAAATGATATACCTTGAATGCTTAGTCTTTGTGCTCAACAAATTTATAATGTTATTTATTTTCATTGTCTCTTCTATTTGGTTCATTGTTCACTGTACGTTTGCTTTCTTTTCATATGTTGTGGCGACTAGGGAGGATTGAATTTGACAAGAAGAAGTTTGAAGGATACATAATGGATTTGGTACACAGTTTTGTGCTTGTAGTTTTCTATTTGTCTTTTTTTTTTTCTTTTCTTTGTTTTCATATAAACCAAAAATAGATAAGAAACAACTTGAAAATCACAGTTTAAGAGATGAAACAAGCAATATATGTTGAGTCCTATGAAATAGATATAGACTCCATTGTACATGAAAACATAGATGAGGTATGGCATAGCAATGAGATTTTTAGATTGGATGCATTCTCATATACTGTAGGAGATTTCCTTTTCGATGCATTTCAGGTTCTATTGCATTTCTATTATTCCTCGACCGACCTGTGCAATGGATTGATAGATTATTTCTTTGTTTTTAAAAAAAATGGAGATGCTAAGGCATTCGAGTCATATGAATACAAATTGGCATCTGATTTTCTTTGGCAGTTGCATGGAATACATGATGTCACTACGTATTTTTCAAAGATGCGGTTGTCTGCATATGCAATTCTGCCTGCACGTGAGAGGGAAATTTGCAGAGATACATTTTGTATGTGGTGGCTATCTAAGTGGCTCAATATATCAATTGGAATATGGTCATTGACAACAAAAACAAGATATCTACAATTGAACAAAACTGCATCTAGCAATCCATATTGCATCTTGTTCCATGATGCCAATCCTATCAATGGTCGTTATGAACCACTACTGTATAGAAACGTATCCATATGCTATATTGGAGGACCTCATATTTACTTGTCCCTCATTTGAAAAGACCTTGAATCACAATGGAAACGGATTATGCATCGTATACACTGACATGGATTGCAGATAGAAACAATTGTTGCATCTAGTTGTGGAGATAGTCTCTTCAATGCAATTTTCTATTTGGTAGCAACATAATTCGATGTGCATTTGCTACGGATTTACACTGTACAATCCTTTTGTAATGCAACTATAGGTGGAAGACAACAGGGGTTTATCTTCTTTCATCAACACCTTTCGCCATATTTCCTAGAAAATATGCCGGCAATTGGAAGTTGGCAACAATACCTTGTAAACATGTGTTGGCCCTTTACCAAGTTTTGGGAACACTTGGTCATATTTGACCATTTTTGGGACTTCGACAGCTTGTTGAAGATGGAGCGCTAGATGAAGCAGATATCACAGAATATCGACCCACTTTTGGGACCCTTTTTGGGTTTTGGGAATATGTAATGGGAAAGGGATGCCAGCCTGTGGGTTTACCCATGCTTAGGCCCACTTTTGTATGTATAAATAGACATCTAGGAATCTAGTAGAGTATTGTATTGTATCTATGTGATATCGGTTATGTGCCAACTGTGATATGTGTGATCAATGTGTTATGCATTCTATAGGCTTCCAAAGATTAGTGCAAGTCCCTGTGTAGAGACCTAGAAGGATTTGTGTTGTAAGGCAAGGAAGAAGGATCTAGCGAGTTGCACAGAGCTTCTATCCTGTGAGCCATAAGGTTTGGTGTCTCTATACTTGTAACCTCTTGGCCGATGATAATAGAGAATAAGATTTGGTGGACGTAGCCCCAGGGTGGGGGTGAACCACATAAATCTGTGTGTTATGCTTTGTGCTTTGACTCAATGTGCTTATCTTTGCTTTTGCTAAGTGCTTTGATATATTTAGATAGATATATTGATGCTTTGTGCTTCTTAGATGTATTTGAATGTAGATATGATATGTATGAAGGTGCTTAGTGATGATCTACTGGATGTGATTTGTTTTACTATTGTTAAGCACCGAAATCCCTTAGATCTAAATGAATGTTGCGATGCTTTGTGCTATTTGCGAAGTATAATAATGGTTGAATATTGATGAATGATCGATGCGAAGTTCCCTGTAAGTGATATAATTAGAGATTTGTGTCCCAGCTTAGGTTATAGACACTTGAGTCCTACAACCACCCTTGCCTCTACCTTAGGTGAGACTTCATCTGCTTCGCAGGTGTTGCCGAAAGGGCCGGTAGTTAGGGTTTTGTTGGTGCGATGTTATAGCATTGAACCCTGGTTCTGCCCCTGTGCTAACAAATGGTTCTATTGCCGAGACCTGAAATTGTGATTGTTGGGAACTAAGGAAGAAGAAGCTTTATGCAAAGATTCGTCCTGAAATTGTGGAAGCTCTGTGTGTGGATTTGTGCCCTAGTGCGCACTATTCCACTTGGTTTGAAAATCTCTATGCTAAAGAAAGAAGGCTAGATCTTAAGAAAAGAAGCAATATCTRAACACTTTGTGCTCTAAGAAAAGTAAAAGTGGAATTTTTTGAAGAAAAGAAGGTCAGATCTGTAGAAAAGAGGTAAGATATGTAAGCTCTGTGCTCTAATAAAGGTAAGAATAATTAAAAAAATTTAGATCTGGAATCTTTGTGCTTTGTATAAGTAAGATAAGTGGAATTTTTTTTTTCTACAACATGGATCTAGGTATGCTTGATAGATATTGTCCTAGCTTAAAAAATAGGGAATTAATAGATGAAAGAAAGTTTAATATGAATAGATCTGATAAGAACAATGATAGATATGTTATACCTATGCATAGAAAGAATGCTTGGACTAACAAATGGATGCAACATCCTAGAAAGAATTTTTTGCAAACTAGCTACCATGATCCTAGTGTGAAGTACAGAAGAGGCTGGGGATCATTTAAAAGAAAGAGAGGGTTAACCCTCTGTTATAGTTGCATAAAATTGGCCCATATAGCTAAGGAATGCCCCGGTGGAAGATCTAGTTGCCTATGTTGCAAAGATTTGGACCATGAAGTGTTTTATTGCCCTAGAATGATTGCTAAACTTGAAAGAATGAATCTGAATGAAGAAAACCCTAAGGAAAATCCAGAAATAGTAGAACCCCATAAGGAATCAGAGAAGGTATCACTACAGATGAAAGACACCTTGAATGATCACCGACATATTAGATTATCAGAGGTCTTTAAAGAAAAAGAATACATTGAAGCAAGAATAGGAGACTTTGACATTGACTCTATCCTTGATGAAGAGACACAAGTAAAAATTCTGCCAAAAAGAACTTGGGAAGCTATAGGGAATCCTTATATGATCCCTTCATTAGGAGGAATAGAAAACTAATGATGTTATGTTGAAAGCTCGCTCAAATACCTATGATAGTCAATGGAACTTCAACAAAGGAAGACTTTGAGATTATTAAATTTATTGAGGACAACACCCCGTTTACTATGTTACTTGGAAAACCTTGGATTGAAAGAGATGAAGCTAGAAATAAGGAAGAACAAGAGGTTTTATAACAGCAAAGACAAGAGTTAAAAGATTTCATGACCAGAAGGATCACGCAGTTGATTGAAGAACATGAGAACAGATCGAAGCTATTTGACACTAGAAGCCCAGATAGTGTCAAAGATACAAGAGCATTAGAGCGCTCACAGAATATTGAAGTATCTGTCTCAGACATAGAAGAGGTATTACACCTGAGTCCTAGGAGAGAACCTCAACAACGCGAAATGCTTATGCCCAAGGTAAATAAGAATCAGAATGGGAAAATAACCACTGAGACGAAGCTTATGGGGAAAAAGGCTAGGAAGCTAACTAAGAAGAAGGATAAGATTGAAAAGTTACATCAGGTTCCAGAGGGTACCTCACAGAAAGAAACTTTATGGAATTGGAACTTCGTCAGAATATCAGAACAATGACATAGGGCACTTCGCCATGGTGAAGCAATATAGCCGTTAGAGGCCTATATATTCGTTCGACTGCCACTCCGAACAGATCGAAAGAATTGATGGCTCACCACCAGACCATTAGACTGCACCATAATAGACAGGAAAATAATTAATGAGGCTCATACCCGTTGCAAAGAAAACCGTTACCAAGATTGCCTATTTATCTCATCGCGCCATGCATGAAGAACACTTTTTCCAACTGAGAACTTGAAGGATGCAGACTAGAAAGTGTATACAATGATCATCATGCCCTTGTTATTCATTCTTGTGCAGTGACTAAGATCATTGTGACCCCGATATTAACCCCGAGCGCGTATGTCTGAAGAGCTTAGCGCACCTAAAAAATTTGCGAAGGAAGTACTCATTGATCTCAGGACCGAGAAAATCACGTCGGAAAGAAGGATGTATGCAGGTGTGAAAGCATCATCAACAGGAGAAGTCCAAGCTTCTCCATTGAATTCTTGCAGAACATGAACTTCCAGAATCGTGACAGAGATGAGAACGAAGTATAGAGACGATATCGCAAATGCCAAGATGATTTTGAGCATTCTACCTTCCTACCTACCCCCTCTAAGCGGTGCCATCAACTGGGACAGTGTGCCCAAATATTTTGAATATGATTTGGTCACGACGTACCTCCCAAAAGGGATAAGTGAAATCCGAGTCAACTAGGATAAGCTCGTAGCCTTGAAGTTTAGTGAATTCAACCTTGGAGACCGGAAAGCTTACAACATACTTGCCCTACATAAGTACTTGACCAAGACCAAAGGCAAGAATTCAAGGATTATCCTGCAGCCATGGACCCACAACCTTGTGCAGTCCACACTTCTTAATGTTATGAATATCCTGCACTTCGGCCGACACCAGGAAGTAAACGCATGCGTGAAATTGTTGTTATCCTACTACCATGGAGGTTACTTATGGTTGAACCATCACATCACTGTGGATCCAAACTTGATCAACTGGATCATAGGGATGAGCATGCAAGGCCCTGACCCACAGGATTTTTATCCTAGAAAGACCTCAGACTGGGCATTAGCGCAGAGAATCAAAGAAACTTATGGTGATGTCGAGAAGGGAACGTGATGCTACAAGGTAGCCTCTATCCAGAACGACGCAGTGCGCCTTTCCTTTCAGCTGATCGCGGGCTATCTAGTTCACAAGAACAAACCAACCCAAGTGACAAGATCCATAGTTGATCTCACCAGAAAGTGCGTAGAAGGACTTCAGATGAACTCAACGCAATACCTTGTAAAACAATTAGATCTTGATTGTAGAGAAGCACAATACCAAGGGTATGAGTTCCACTTTAGCTGGCTTCTCATACTGATCGCTTTCATCACCTGGGAGCTACCAGAAGGTGCCACTTTTGTGAATATCGAACCCTTTGAACCACTGGCTATGAAGTTATGTACGCTATGGTACTCCAACGACATGAATAAGAAGTGGTAGTACAATGTTGTCTTCCATTCCTACTACAACTAGTTGAATCAAGCCATCCAGTCCGAGCCTTGGATGACCCTGAATACCCTCCACAAGTTTCAGCCCTTAATGAAGTTCAGCACGGACCACCACTTTATTTATATAACAACGCGCATAGATGGCCATAAGAAGTAGTTACAGTCCTATTACAAAATTATAGAGGAAGACTTAGAGGAAATCACTAAGGAATGGTCGGCAGACTTCCTTATTCCAGCCAACCCTGTGGAGTTGTCTGATGTAGACAGCATGAAATATGTGCAAGATACACTCGGACCTAGTAAGATGAAGAATCCTGCAAAAGTTTAGGATATAGACAACACATCTATGAGGATTGTGTCGATTTCACCAGACGAAGGGGGTGATGGTGAAGAGATCGAAGGCATAGAAATTGAACAACAGAAAGGTGAAGTACCACCATCTAGGGACAAAGAGGACTCATCGAAGAAAAGGAAGGTTTCACCTTCAAAATATTCCTCCCGAAAGAAACCTAGAACCCCTGTAACCAAGATGCGGACTACCGTCACATTGGATGATTTTAATTTCATCATTGTAGCTATGAACGATGCTTCACATGAGGTATTAGAGAAGCAGGAGAAGATGTATAATCATATCAATATTTAACTCCAAGGAGTGCAGCAGGCACTCCAGTCTAGCTGTGAAGTCTCCACTACACCTCTGATAGCAGGAATAGTAGAACCGGGAGATGATCCAACTCAACTCCACTGGATTTTTGATATGGTCGAAGCTCACCTTCGATGAGCTCAAGAAGACATAGCGCAAGCCACCTAGGATTTGACACAAGTACAAGGAGTATTTATCGAGCAGCGCAGTGCTACCGAAAATGAAAAACTTTCTCTTCAAGCACAATGGGACAAAGAGAAAGTAGAGCTACAATAGAGCAAGGAGCAGTTGATCGTGGAGAAGTTAGAAGTAAAAGAATAGGTCAACAGAGCACTTCACTCTATAATCATCATAGATGTGAGAGCTGAAGAATGAATTCGACAGCAGGTGGCACAACTTGCAGAAGTGATCCAACAACTTCAGCAGTGCATCACAGACTTGGAACTTTGTACTGTATCGGAAACTCCTCAAGAAATAAGAGACCTAAGAGAGGCAATTTCTTGTAGAATAGTTGGAAGAATGAAATATCTTGCCTTGGAGTGCATGCAGTTGAGCTTAGACTTATGAAAACCTCATGGAGGATACAGAGTTACAAACATTGGAGTCACAGCTCTAAGAAGAAAAGAAGCACATAGATACATTATAGGCGGAGTGGAAGGCCTTGTCACCAGTCGAAAGGATGAAGAGGTTTCCAGAGCAGTGCACATCCTGGAAACATATCCACATGATCTAGAATAAAGTGATGAAAGTCTCTCAATGACTTCAACCAGTGCAAGAGAAGGCATGCCAACTGTTCACTGAAGTTGAAAGCCAAGGAGTAGAACTTGAATAGGTTGTGAGTGCAAAAGAAAAATGCCTAAAAGGACCAATCAATGACACACTAATCCAGGAATTCACTGAGAAAGAGTCAGTAGCACTACAATAGGTCGAAGCAGCTCAAGCCAAGATGGAGAGATTCGAGGCAGAATTGCTCAAATCAGAGTGACTCAGGACGAGTCACAGGTGAGTGTTGGGGGCCTATTGGCCCTTGACCAAGTTTTGGGAACACTTGGTCATATTTGACCATTTTTGGGACTTCGAAAACCTATAGAAGATGGAGCGTAAGACAAAGAAGAGATCATGGAATATCAACCCACTTTTGGGTCCCTTTTTGGGTTTTGGGAATATGTAATGGGAAAGGTATATCGACCCGTGGGTTTACCCACGCTTAGGCCCACTTTTGTATGTATAAATAAACTTCTAGGAATCTAGTAGAGTATTGTATTGTATAGATGTGATATAGGTTATGTGCCAAGTGTGATCAAGGTGTTATGAATTCTATAGGCTTGCAGAGCTTAGTGCAAGTCCCYGTGTGGAGACCTAGAAGGATTTGTGTTGTAAGGCAAGGAAGAAAGATCTAGTGAGTTGCGCAGATCTTCTGTCCTATGCACCATAGGGTTTGGTGGCTCTGTTCTTGTAACCACTTGGYCGATGATAATATAGAATAAGAGATGGTGGATGTAGCCCAAGGGTGGGGGTGAACCACGTAAATCTGTGTGTTATGCTTTGTGCTTTGACTCAATGTGCTTATCTCTGCTTTTGCTAAGTGATTTGATATATTTAGATAGATCTATTGATTCTTTGTTCTTATTAGATGCATGTGAATGTAGATCTAATATGTATGAAGGTGCTTAGTGCTGATCTACTGGATCTGATCTGTTTTTATATTGTTAAGAATTGAAATCCCTTAGCTCTAAATCAATGTTGCGATGCTTTGTGCTATATGAGAAGTATAATAATGGTTGAATATTGATGAATGATCAATGCTAAGTGACCTGTAAGTGATATAATCATAGATATGTGTCCCATCTTAGGTTGTAGATAGTTGATTCTTGAAACCACCTCTGCCTCTACCTCGGGTGAGACTTCATCTGCTTAGCAGGTGTTGTCGAAAGGGCCAGTAGTTAGGGTTTTGTTGGTGCATTGTTGTAGCATTGAACCTTGGGTCTGCCCCTATGCCAACAACATGGCACTACCATATGAAAAAGGAAATGTAGAGAGTGGAATATTCTTTTTCCAATGACTATCTATCATATTCAAAGTAAATATCTAGGCCTGGTCGGCCCTGCAAGATGACATTGTCTATTCCTGGTCTATTGATTCAAACTACAATCGAACAATTGACATCATCTCATTGAAAAAAAATATGACACATATCCATTATCAACCTTTGATGGGAAATACTACTGGTTCAGGGTCCACTGTCCATGCCACCCAAACCGTGTTGAATCTACATACATGTAGCATGCTATTTACTGAGAATGAAACTTGTCCCAGGTGTGATGAGGCCATACGAGTCTTAAACAAAAAACGTAGACTAACTTATCACAACTTGAAAAAGTCCATACATGAAACTCCTCCCAATTGTTATGAGGCCATACAGGGATTAAACAAAAAATGTAGACTTACTTATCACAACTTGAAAAAGGTCATATGTGAGAGAAAAAAATACATTGGTAGTAGAGGAAATACTATCGGTTTAGGGTCCATTGTCAATGCCCAAAAAACCACATCGAATATGCATAAGTGTTGCATGATATTTAATCAAAATTAAACTCATCCCAATTTCCATGAGGTCATCCTGGCCTTGAACAAGAAACGTAGACTAAGTTATCAATACTTGAAAAAGGTCATACGTGAGAGAAAAAAATACATTACTATGCTTCCTTCTAGAAATAAATTGACATATCACAACCTAAAAAAAATTGTTCATGCACAACACAATAGAAACAGGTACAATCACATATCCCACTATGGTCATGGCATTGTCCAAGAGGATAAAATCACATTTTGTGGGCTATAAAAAACACCATACACTACTACCAATGAAAACCAACAACACTTTCTACGCATACTTCCCTACGAAAGAAAGATGAAAGAAAGAACTATATGAAACAAATCAAAGACACTCCTTCCATTGTATGTGCAATTTTCGATCAATTGAATTTCACAAAAAACACTAAGTCTTTCACGCCTGATTTGGAAGAATAATACCTCCGCTTGACACTAAATGATAAAACATTTTCTAGTGGAAAAATTTGTCTTCCATTCAATTGGTCACTTGAAAATGGAAAATTGTTGCAGTTTGCAACACCTAACCAAATAATATGTAATACACCACTACTAGATGTAAGTGCACTTACAAAACTTGAAGAGATAATTTTGTCTTGTGAATTGGATTTGCACAAGTAAGACCCTGGGGCTATAAACGACCCCAAATGGGCTTAACATGATCATTTATTAATGTGCCTATCCAACTAGATGTTGTGCAAAAAGCCTTGCCACAATTCATTAGCGATACAATGACAATTATTGCGGCTCTCAAAAGACACTTGCAATACAAAGACGCATATCAGACAGGTAAAGTGCATGTGCATGTTGTCATGAAAGTATTAAAAGAATTATGTTTTAGGACCCTGTACAAAGCACATAACATTTGTATAAATAAGAAATGGAATAGTGTTCTCGAAGAAGGGGATGACATCTCTTCATAGACTCTCAAAACTTCTAGTGAATTTGATACAAGTGATGAATCAGAGAATGAAACACCTGCTGAGACATTGGTACATGGATTCACTGATTCATAGCGCATTCGTGACTTGCAAGACAAGATTGTCGAAATTTCACCCACTAAGGGGCAACATCCAATTGGAATATTCAAGGACAAATTTGTTGAGGAAATGAACTTCTCAAAACTGTTCTATGGAGATCCGCGTCTCAGTGACATTACAGAATGATTCAGTTACCATAAAATAGTTTGATGGGAGCTGCTACATTCAAGAGGTGACTTCTCCTGTCACATAACAAATTTGTTTTTCAAAACAATGTGCATAATAATAGAGAAAGTGTTGTCTTGCATGCAAACGTGAATAAGAAAAGGCCAGTTACAAGGAAGAAATTTGTTGGCCAAAGATGTCAAGTACAAAGTAAACCTAGAAAAAATATTGAAATATGATATTGGATACATAGATTTCAAAAACATTTGCATCTCTCCTGACTATTTGCAACAAAACAGAAAAACTATTTTTGCAATGATCCGACAATTGGGACTGCCAACATTTTTCATCACATTTACAAGTGCAAAGCATTGTTGGGATCCATTGGTGGCTATAGTATCTAACTTGCATAGCAACAGGAAACGTAAAAAATAAATCGATACCCTGGAAAATAATGACATTGACTACCTCATAAGAAAATACCCAGTGACATGTACTCGCTACTATAGACATAGAATAAATGTTTTGAGACAATTGATATGCCATGATGAAATTTTTTTTGGAAAAATATCAGACTATTTTTTTGTGACTGAATTCTAGAATAGGGAGAATGAGCATGACCACGCACTGTTGTGGATAGAGGGTGCATCGATCTATGGAGCTGACAACAATTCACATATCGAAAAAATTGTGGACAAATACATAACATGCAACACATATCATTTAGATCTAGAACTTGCCAAATTTCATAGACATTGTCATACAAAAAGTTGTAAAAAATGAAAAAACTCACATTGCAGATACAAATTCCCTGTGCTGCCAATGAGAACAACAAGAATCATAGAGCCACTTAGTTTAGAGGAAAATGTTTTCATTGAGAAATCTAAATCCTTGTTCGTATTTCTAGAACAACACGACTTTGATGAGTTAATGAGCTTTGATGACTTCTTGACATAGATAAGTCTAACAGAAGATGAGTACATCCAAGCCATACGATGTACGCTTAAACAACCAACAATTTTACTTAAACGAAAACTTTCCCATATGTGGAACAATAGTTTCTCCAAGGACATGCCAGTTATGTGGAATGAAAATCCAAATGCACAGTATGTCCTCAATGCATATGCTACAACATCGTACTATACCTCGTATATGACAAAGGTTGACAAATCTATGACAAGTGCATTCGGAAGAATACACAAAGAACATGAAAGAAGTCATATTGATGCTATACAAATTATACGTACGCTTGGGAATACATTACTTAATCTTCAACAAATGTCTACTCAATAGGCAATCCACATTGCACTTTCCCTGCCCCTCAATTGTAGTTCAAGAAAATGTGTCTTCATAAACACAACTCCATTTGAGAAACACACATTTGTGCTTAAACCATCGTCTTTGCTAGAACAAGAGCCTGAAAATTTAGAGGACATGCTATGTCACTCTATTATTGATTATTGCCTCCAACGTCCATCTTCTATTAAGAATATCTTCTTAGAAGAATTTGTATCTCTTTACAAAAAAAATGGTGCACCCATATCGAAAAGAAAAAAAACCCTCTGTGATATGGTTTGCCAAATACAAAAAACATACTAACTATGAAAAATATTGTAGAGAAAAGATATTATTATACATTATGTTTGATGAAAATGAAAACACATTAAAACATAACTTCCCTACATGGGAAGCTGTGTATGTTGCCTCTGAGACTATAGTGCAAATCAATCAATCTAGATTTACTTACAATGTTAATCCAACATGGGTTGATCTAGAAAGTGCAGTTAATGAACTAGAAAACCTTGAGAATCTTGATGAGACATTCACAAACTGAAAAACAACCAGAACTCCCTGTAAGTCCTATGAATTGCTAGAATATTTTCCTCGTCCTCGAGCAGGCAACATTAAAAAATGTACCAATATTGGTTTTCAAGTCACAAAACATATTTTAATTATTGAAAATAATGAATACCACATAATCAGATGTTTGTTGAATGGAGAATAGAAAACAATTCTAAAGGACATTGTGCTTAAAAAACGCTTGAGCATGCACACTCCTGTGCACTTGTTCCTTATATGAGGAGCATGAACAGGAAAGACATTCACAACGAAAGCACTATTCCAACTACTTATATGAATCTATGATTCAAACAATTCCTCTGATCCTATGAAACCAAAGGTCCTAATAGTTGCATACATGGGAAAAGTTGCATATAATGCAGGTGGAACAACAATCCACTCTGCATTTTTGATGTCTTTTAACAAGTCACAGTTTCTTCCACTCAACAAGAAAATGTTATCTACCTTTTCTAAGCTTTATGATGAACTGCAANCAAACAATTCCTCTGATCCTATGAAACCAAAGGTCCTAATAGTTGCATACATGGGAAAAGTTGCATATAATGCAGGTGGAACAACAATCCACTCTGCATTTTTGATGTCTTTTAACAAGTCACAGTTTCTTCCACTCAACAAGAAAATGTTAGCTACCTTTTCTAAGCTTTATGATGAACTGCAACTTGTATTTATAGATGAGGAATCTTTGATTGGAAGTCTCTTCTTGTATTCCATTGACAACTGACTAAGAAGCATAAAACGTGTGCACACGAAATACTTTTGAAACATTGCCATGATATTCTGTGGGGATATTTACCACACACAACCCATCCAAGATTATTTGATATTTGAACAACCTACGGTTAACATGAAAACAGTGACGCGTGACTTTTGGAAAGACAATATTAAATGATTTGAATTGCATACTACAATGTGAAAGACAGATGAAACATTTATTGCAATTCTGAATAGAATGCAGACAAACAACCAAACACATGATGACTTAACATATATCAATTCGAGGTTCATACGACCTGCACCAATAGAGAAAACCTTCCCTTACCTGTTCTACACAAATAGGGATGTTGCAATGCATAACATGTACATGCTATCTCTCATGCCTGGCAATGATATCATCATCAATTCAGTTGACCTCGAAGAAGAAAACCATGGAAATGTGCCACGTCATGAACATGCAACCCCTTTACCTTTGCAACTTGTCCTGAAATTAGACATGTTGGTTGAAATATATGCATGCAACTATGATTCACAGAATGGATTTTTCAATGGTGTATATGGAATAGTCAAGGGCTATACCAAAACATAAAAAATTGAGGTCCTCTAGATTAAGTTCCATGAACTGCATATAGGCCATTGGCAAGCAAACAAGTTGGCTTATTTATATAATTCAAACACTACAAATGATTGGACACCTATCTTGTGAATATCAAAACCAATATCGACATCAACAAAGATAGGTCAACTAAATATTCAAAAATAGTTTCCAATTAAACTTGCATATGCACGTACAGTCCACAGATCGCAAGGACTAACACTTGATAGTGTTTCTTTTTAGCCTACTGGAATTCAAATACATGGACTTGTTTACATAGCACTGTCCCATGTCAAAAGTATAAACTCCTTGTATTTACTAAGTCCTCTTACAAAATATAACTTCAAAGTCAAACATAAAGTTGATATTGAAATGCAACACCTCAGGACTACCACAAAGTGGCATCTGCAGTATGATTACCAATCCATATAAACAAACTCATATGTATCAATTCTCTCACTTAACACGTGCAACTTACATGCACACATGGATCATATACTCAATGATTATGACACAATGAAATTCAATATTTTTTTCTTACAGGAAACATACATGGAATTATGCATGCAAAACAAGCAATTTCCAAATCACAATTGCATATCAAGTTACATTACACATGGGGTGATGATATTGGTGAAAAAACATGTAACAATTTTGGAGCATATAAATTTTGAAGAAAACAATGTTGAGATGGTGCTTGCAAAAGTATTTATACATGGATCAGAAATTGAATACCAAATCTGTATGATGCTCCCCATGAAACATTCTCTAACATACTAAATATTATTTCCAATGAATTAGACCATTTGTAGGTGAAGGAAACCATTGTAATTGTAGGAGAATTCAATATTGACATGCTACACAATAATGCTAGAACAAAAGAATTGGAAAACTACATGTGCAAATACAGTCTCCACTTTCTTTTGAACAACACAAGCCCTGCACAAAATGCACTTATTGACCATGTATGGTCGAATGTGCCCATTTATCAATAGATCATCTTTATCTTAGACACATACTGGCCTCATCACGATACAATTGTTATTTCAATTGAATTATGAGATATACATCAAACATATTGCAAAATCATATTTCTATATTTGAAAGCATATCTATCTACCTTGTTGCAGAAAACCAAATTATCCAACTTCTTAGTTTTCCTTGGTTTGTACACATACTGGTTTGATCAGCATACAATTGGTATTGCACTTGAATTATGAAATATACATCAAACATATTGCAAAATCATATTTCTATGTTTCAAAGCATATATGTCTATATTGTTGTAGAAAATCGAGATATCCAACTTCTTAGTTCTCCCTTGTAATTGATTTTGGGCACAAATGTTTTTTACAAAAAAAATTATATATACACAAACATGGATGAACAAAAAAAATTAAAAGGGTACATTCTTCTAACACTATTTGTTACTCAATTCCTTTTATTCTATTTTATTTACTCTATGTACATATTACTTTATTTTTTCTTTACATGTCAACTTATGTTCATGTCCATTTTGTTTTCTACTTTTTTTCATAGAAACAAACATGAAAACTGGACACAACAAAGAACTCTTAACTAGAAATGTAGAAGAATCCATGCAAAGGTTCATATTTCTACTTGTGTTCCATATCCAATAGTTTTTCATTTACATTGTCTATATTTGTTGCACTGGTTTGCAGTTCTATTTTTTTTCTCCTTGGATACTCCATATATTCCTATACATTAACTTGTCTTCATGTCAATTCTATTTTTTGTGTTGCTATCTTGAAATAAATAAATTTGTACTCCATATTTTTTTTCATGTGTTTCTACGTAACAACTTTCTTTCATGTCCATTGTATTCTCTGTATTTCTACATTGAAACAAGAAAACAGTAATTGGGCACAAGGATGAAGCCTTATGTGCCACATCTGAAAAAGATGGAGTGCAATGTGTCGCAGCAAATACAATGTGTATGCCTGATACTAAGAGGTATGGTTACAAAAAAATCTGATCTGCATACATTTTCCAAGTTGTCCAATTTAGTTTTAAAAAAATAGTTATTTCATTTGTTTGACAAGTGGAGACAAAAATTTCATTTAGAAAATTATTCACTAATGTGATTTATTCTATTTGTACACAAGTATGGAATGAGGAAGCAGACAGTTAGACTCGTGATAAATTATAGCATTATATAAATTACTATAAATCTTGGTAAAATGTTATAATATTCTATAAATTAGTAAATCTCATGTTGTGGTCGATCAGATTCGTGATACATAAGCATGAATATAAATGTGAACCTGTGAGTCCGCCAACTGATGCACCATGTCACATCTATTTTATACTATATTTCTATTTTATTTACTCTATGTACATATTCTTTTCTTTTTTCTTTGCATGTCAAATTATGTTCATGTCCATTTTGTTTTGTACTTTTTTTCATAGAAACAAAAAGGAAAACTAGACATGACAAAGAACTCTTAACCATAAATGTAGAAGAATCCATGCAAAGGTGCATATTTCTACCTGTGTTCCATATCCAATAGTTTTTCATTTACTCTATCTATATTTGTTGCATTGGTTTTCAAATCTACTTTTTTTCTCCTTGGATACTCCATATCTTCCTGTACATTAACTTGTCTTCATGTCAATTCCATTTTCTGTGCTGCTATCTTGAAATAAATAAATTTGTACTCCATCTTTTTTTCATGTGTTCCTACGTAGCATCTTGCTTTCATGTCCATTGTATTCTCTGTATTGCTACATTGAAACAAGAACATGGTAATTGGGCATAAGGATGGAGCCTTATGTTCCACATCTAAAAAAGATGGAGTGCAATGGGCCACAAAAAATACAATGCATATGCCTGAGACTAAGAGGCATGGTTACAAAAAACTTTGATCTTCATAAGTTGTCCAATTTGTCCAGCTATATTATTTTCCCATCGTTGATGTGTTTCTATCGCTTGATAATTATCACACTAAGTGTTGTTTTGTGAGGCATGTAGTTCTTTCATGCCTTTATTTTTCCTCTTCTATAATTATGTGTTCTCCCTTTTCTTCTTCCCCTCTATTATCCATTTCTGGTTCTATACTTAGTCCCATGTATATGCTCGCGGGTTCCCAAGATGGTGGAGTGATAAATTCCATGTTCATCTATATATTTACATCCGCCATTCATTTTAATACTTAGCAACTTTTATGGCCACGCGGCATGGGTTGTTGCGTAAGTGCCATCAAACTCTCATGCCCCATGTTTGCGGTATACATCTTGCACCTAAAACTTCGGTGATCTACAATTCGACCCTGGACTCGAACCCCTGATGCAGGATCATCTCAAGCGAGCCAGCACAGATGGAAAAGACAGCTGGAAAACCACCCAACCCAAATTTTGAATTGTCTTGGAGTAAATGTGCCAGCCTTAAATGAAATAATTAAATGAAGGCAAACTTGTATAATGTAAACAGACCTTGAGCAATCCGCTCTCGTCCTTAGTAGATAGAAGGAAATTATGGTAGTTAATGAAAGTAGGTAGAATTGAATGTATAGATTAGACAGTTTTAGAGCACAAGAGGGAAACGGGATATAGACACCCTCATTGTGTATTGTAACATTTAGCATGATTATTAGTAGAAGGATAATCAGAGAGAGAGCATAGAAGAGAAGTAGAGAGTTGTGTAGCAGACTCCATGTGTAGAAGTTTTGAATTAATATAAGAAAGCTATGATTCAGACTCATGGTGTTCATATATTCTCTGTGTATGCATCTTTGAATGTTATGCTCATGAATGGTTTACTCTTTCTGTCATGCAATTGCTTTTATGCTATGTATGAATGATTTCTTGTTGAATGCTTGAAATCTGAGAGGAAAGGGAAAAGGAATGAGTTTCAATTGTTTCTCTATCTGAGAAAGAGTTCCTGCAAGGAGTGTAGTTGAATTGTCTACAAGGAGTGCATCGACAAGATGTTCATAGGTCTATCTCTGAAATCTCAAACTAGATAGATTTTGTTCTCATTCACATAGAAGTGCAGTTAGGCACAAGAGCCGTACAAGGAGTGCGCAGGCCGAGTGAGGTCTCAGGGTTGCGGACCTGAGCAAAGTATTGAGAGACTGCTGCTACAGGTGTGTGCAGAGTTGAAGGGAGTCAAGAATTTGAAAGGTTTGAAGGGTTGCCGCAAGGAGTGTGAACAGGAGTTTTATGAAAGGCTCAGAGTTGGAGGAAATTTAGAAGGATTTGAAGACTCAAAGTCATGTAAGGAAGGCGTAGCGACATCGGGCCGCAGGAGGTTCTCAGAGGAAGGGAACAGACGGTCGAAATTCTCTATGGAGAATCCGCGAAGTTCCGTGAGCCGTTAGATCTCATGGAAGAGTAGGTGAGTTATTGCAAGTACTCCAAAAGGTTCTAAGCTTAGGAGGAGTAGAACCATAGATCCAAGCCACAAGGGCCATTGGATTGGCAAGCGAATTCCTATTTCAGGATTTTGTAGGTGGAAGTCTCGTAAACTTTACGGGAATCGCGATATCACGAAATGTGAAATCTCAAAGGCTAAAAGGAACGGTGTGGGACCATAGGAGCCAGCGAGGTGGACAGGTGGCACATTATCGACATAGAATTCAATTCAGTTGACCGTTTCAGAGTTTCATGGAGTAAAGTTTTGAATTCATTGCATTAGGATTCACGATATTGTGAAATCCGAAGTCCTGACAGAAGTGAAGGGGCATTGAAAGGTCAACCTTGTGAGTGCATAGGAATTTCGGAAAATTGGGTTTCGGGAATCACGGGAACAAGTCGCTTGACACCGTGACCGCCAAAATCGCGATAAGAAAAATCCCAAAAAGGAAAGAAGAAGGGTCAACGTTGAATTTTTTCAGGGTTCGGAGATTGGTGACAAGGTGCTTGAACAATGGATTCATGAAGGTGCGAATTCCAACCTCCCGAGGTACAAAGGGGGAATTTCTCGAAGTTAGTTGTGGGTGCAGATTTCCTGAAAGGGAAATAGAAGAGCCATTGCTGAAAGCTCTTTGGGCCAAGGAAAGAAGAACGATCCTGTTGGCGAGGACCCTCCGACCTGCGGGTTGTGGAGAGATGCGATGCCGTCAACCCCCAGGCCTCA
This sequence comes from Picea mariana, assembly GCA_032191745.1. Classification (NCBI taxonomy): domain Eukaryota; kingdom Viridiplantae; phylum Streptophyta; class Pinopsida; order Pinales; family Pinaceae; genus Picea; species Picea mariana. Next base: position 132,392 of record JASDQU010011194.1, read on the forward strand.
GTCTACCTACAATGACTTCGTCTGAATGCTTACATATAAATGTGCCAAGTCATATATTTTGTCTATTTCTTGTTGAGATAGATATAAACAACATCTCTTTTATCTTGAACCAGGTTATGTTGAGCTCCATCTATATTCCATGGCTAAAAATATTTTTCCCATAGTTGATGTGTTTCTATAGCTTTATAATTATCAGAATAAGTGTTCTTGTGTCATGAATACAGTTCTCTGCTCCCTTTATTTTTTCTATTCTATACTTACCCATTCTTCCCTTTTCTTCTTTCCCTGTATTATCTGTTTCTGGTTCTATGCTTAGTCACATATTTATGCTCACGGGTTCTTGGGGTGATGGATTGAGAAATTTTACAACCGTCTATATCTTCACATCATGCATCCAATCGACCGTATTTCATTTCCACACTTAGCCAATTTAATGGCCGTGGGTTGCCCCCAATGCATTATCAAAATCCCATACACCGTGTTTGGATATACATCTTGCACCCAAAACTATGGCTATCTACAATTCAACCTCGAACTCCTTGAACTCGCAAGACTCACTCTATCTATGATAACTCCATCTCACCACCCCCACCTTTCCATACTTAAGACCAATTTTTGTTCTATGATGCATAAAGTTCTTTAATCCCTTTTTTTTTCTCTTCTATAGTTTCCACTTTTTACCTTTTCTTCTTCCCCTCTATTATCCCTTTCTGCTTCTATACATAGTCACGTGTCTATCCTCGCGGGTTCCCGTGGTTGCGGACTCAGAAATTATATATCGATCTATATATTCACATCACAAGTCCTATCGATTGTTGTTCATTTCCTGATTAGTTTATTAATGGGAGATGTCCTCAAGATTTTCTCTTATTAATGCCAATCTTTTTGAACATTTGTGGTGAGATGTCACTAGTAAAATCATAATTGATGTTCATTGGGAAGGGCCAAAGGTGGCAGGGATGGAGGGGAGTGAAATATGATTTGGTACTTTTTTGAACCTGGAAATAATTGTAGATCACCCAAGTTTTGGATGCAAGATGTATACTGTGAACACGGGGCATGAGAGTTTGATAATGCCTACTCAGAAACCCGCGGCCATAAAATTGGCTAAGGAAACGAAAGAGATCGATCAGACTTGTGATGTCAAGATATAGATGGATATACAATTTGTGAGTCCGCCACTTGGAAACCCACTATCATAGAAATGCGACTAAGTATAGAAGAGGAAAAAAAGAAAGGGAGCGAAGAAATTTATGCTTGACATAAGAACACTTTGTCTGATAATTGTCAACCGATAGAAATACATCGACTATGGGGCATGAGAGTTCCATAGGGCCTAGCTGGAAACCGGTACACATAAAATTGGCTAAGTATGGAAATGAACAACAATCGATAGGACTTGTGATGTGAAGATATAGATTGATATATAATTTCTGAGTCCACAACCACGGGAACCCACGAGGATAGACATGTGACTATGTATAGAAGCAAAAAGGGATAATAGAGGGGAAGAAGAAAAGGTAAAAAGTGGAAACTATAAAAGAGAAAAAAAAAGGGATTAAAGAACTTTATGCATCACAGAACAAAAATTGGTCTTAAGTATGGAAAGGCGAGGGTGGTGAGATGGAGTTATCATAGATAGAGTGAGTCTTGCGAGTTCAAGGAGTTCGAGGTTGAATTGTAGATAGCCATAGTTTTGGGTGCAAGATGTATATCCAAACACGGTGTATTGGATTTTGATAATGCATTGGGGGCAACCCACGGCCATTAAATTGGATAAGTGTGGAAACGAACTACGGTCGATTGGATGCATGATGTGAAGATATAGACGGTTGTAGAATTTCTCAATCCGCCACCCCGGGAACCCATGAGCATAAATATGTGACTAAGCATAGAACCAGAAACAAATAATATAGGGAAAGAAGAAAAGGGAAGAATGGGTAAGTATAGAATAGAAAAAATAAAGGGAGCAGAGAACTTTATTCATGACACAAGAACACTTATTCTGATAATTATAAAGCTATAGAAACACATCAACTATGGGAAAAATATTTTTAGCCATAGAATATAGATGGAGCTCAACATAACCTAGTTCAAGATAAAAGAGATGTTGTTTATATCTATCTCAACAAGAAATAGACAAAATATATGACTTGGCACATTTATATGTAAGCATTCAGACGGAGTCATTGTAGGTAGACTGAGGCCTGGGGTTTGACAACGTCGCAGCCCTCCACAACCCGTAGGTCGGAAGGTCCTCGCCAACAGGATCATTCTTCTTTCCTTGGCTCGAAGAGCTTTCAGCAATGGCTCTTCTATTTCCCTTTCAGGAAATCTGCACCCACAACTAACTTTGAGAAATTCCCCCTTTGTACCTCGGGAGGTTGGAATTCGCACCTTCACGAATCCATTTTTCAAGCACCTTGTCACCAATCTCCGAACCCCGAAAACAGTCAACATTGACAATTCTTCTTTCCTTTTCGGGATTTTTCTTTTCGCGATTTTGGCGGTCGCGGTGTCAAGAGACTTGTTCCCATGATTCCCGAAACCCAATTTTCCGAAATTCTGATGTGCTCACAAGGTTGACCTTTCAATGCCCCTTCACTTCTGTCAGGACTTCGGATTTCGCAATATCGTGTACCCTAATGCAATGAATTCAGAACTTTACTCCATGAAACTCTGAAACGGTCAACTAAATTGAATTCTATGTCGATAATGTGCCACCTGTCCACCTCACTGGCTCCTATGGTCCCACACTGTTCCTTTTAGCCTTCGAGATTTCACATTTTGTGATATCGCGATTCCTGTTGCAAAGTTTACGGGACTTCCACCTACGAAATCCTGAAATAGGAATTCGCTTGCCAATCCAACGACCCTTGTGGCTTGGATCTATGGTTCTACTCCTCCTGAGCTTAGAACCTTTTGGAGTACTTGCGATAACTCACCTGCTCTTCTGTGAGATCTAACGGCTCATGGGACTTCGCAGATTCTCCACAGAGAATTTCGACCGTCTGTTCCCTTCCTCTGAGAACCTCCTGCGTCCCGATGTCGCTACGCCTTCCTTCCACGACTTTGAATCTTCAAATCCTTCTGAATTTCCTCCAACTCTGAGCCTTTCATAAAACTCCTGCTCGCACTCCTTGCGTCAACCCTTCAAACCTTTCAAATGCTTGAATCCCTTCAACTCTGCACACACCTGTAGCAGCAGTCTCTCAATACTTCACTCAGGTCCGCAACCCTGAGACCTCACTCGGCCTGCGCACTCCTTGCACGGCTCCTGTTCCTAACTGCACTTCTATGTGAATGAGAACAAAAGCTATCTAGTCTGAGATTTCAGAGATAGACCTCTGAACATCTTGTCGATGCACTCCTTGCAGAAAATTCAACTGCACTCCTTGCAGGAACTCTTGCTCAGATAGAAAAACAATTGAAACTCATTCATTTTCCCTTTCCTCTCAGATTTCAAGCATTCAACAAGAAATCATTTATACATAGCATAAAAGCAATGACATCTCCCCAGTTGTCTGACTAAGCGAGGACATCTCCCATTAAAATGCATTAATAAGCAGAAAGCTCGATGGAATCTGATTAGTTTATTTCTGTCAATCTTGAATTCGCAAAACAATGTTGGTTATTTTAGTTTTTTTAAGGCATCATCATAGCAAGAATGCAATATTGTGTTGGCCCACTATCATCTACAAAGGTGTTGACATGATGTCGCTCTTTAGTATTGTGCATATATTACAGGTATGAATATTTGAGAGTATGCTTGCATATGAAAAGTTTGCTCCACCCTTCCAATTTGAACATAGTTTTCATTTGGGCCACAAAGAACACTAATAAAATAAAATAATATGAATTTTTTTTAAGTAAATATAAACAAATTATCTTCTAACTTGAACCTGATTTTGTCAAGATCCAGGTATATTACATAGATGGCAATGTTTTCCCTGCCTTTCCATACTTTCTCGATTTCCTCGTCATCTTCACACACATTCCCATTGCAAATTGATTATGCTTTTATTAGCTTTGAAAAGATTGGCATTAAAAGGCGAAAAGGTCGAGGACATCTCTCATTAAAACACATTGAACCAAGATTTACTAGAGATTATATTATGATGTTGCAACACCCATTTTAAATACAATGAGAAGCAAAGGAACGTTCTCATCACCTTATGGATATAGCTCGACAACATTTCAACATTTCTGTGGAGATACCCTGAATATTTTTGGGTGCGAGGACAAAAGTTTTCAATGGTACATATCTTATGACTGCTACTCATCCACTTCTACCCTGAAGAAAGTTATCTCAACATCTGAAATTGCAGCGATAGATTGTGTCCGCGATTTTTTTTACTTTAAGGACTTGGTCACGTGCTGCACCGAGAACTATATTCTAAACCAATGGATTATCCATATGGGCAACCATTCCCAAGTCTCCCTATCGCCTCAAGTATTTCAAAATATGTTAACACTTCCCGACCCAATGCCTACTTTCAAGGGAGAGAATTGCAAACATTTCTTAAAGAAGCATGGTAATGAATTGGATCTCTTGCAAAAGTTCTTACAAGACCCAGTGCCCACTCCCCAGGACATGGTCATATTACAGGTTAGTGCATTTAAAAACCTTTTTCGGAAAATTACATGGATTTTCACAAGGATAACGAGACAAGAAAGTGAAAACAACATCTCTCGGATGATTTTGTATATTTTATATTTTATCATCAATGAAAAATCCATCTTCCATTGTGGAAAGTTGATTTCTATTGAAATCTATTCCCAGTTATTGCAATACAGAAGGAATATGAAATTATTTATGTCATCTTATTTAATCTTCACCATGGCGAATTGCTATAAATTTCCTGGACTATCTATGTGTAAGAAGTTGAATTCTGAATTTGACCCAGTTACATTCTCATGCCAGATATTATGGATACACGACGCTTGCCAGCATTTTTAAAAATTCTTTAATGATTTTGTTTCAATTTTAAAATCATTGATATTTGGAAAGTATTTTCCCCAGTTGTCTGGCTAACTGACAATATTCATGGATAGGAAGGTCACACAAGAATAAATGGAGAACTATAATGTTATAAGGATTTTTGGGTCTAAAAAAAATCGTTTCTTCCTTCCATATCACATATCTGGTGCAATTTTGTTTGTTGGAATAGAAAGGGAGTACATCTACTGGTTGCATTTTTACCATGAAAAAAAAAAGGCAATTCATCTCTCTACCTTGGAAAGTTGGGGATTTCATGGTCAGGAACCACTTCAATAGTTCTTTCACTAACACTATCCTGAATGGACTTAGTGCCAGTAAAAATGATTCACACAAGCAGAACCGAAAAGGCCTAGGTGAAAAAAGTGCCCAATTCTGGACTGCCACACCCAAGACCACAACATCTCATAGCAGTACTCCAACAACCTACCCAAGTAACAAAGTCACACATAGTTCTTCAGGAGGAGGAGGAGATAAGAACCCTCCCTCTGGAAAAATTGAAAGTTGTCACAAACTTCCCGCGAGCAAAAAATGGAAAACAATAGTCCAAGAACATGAGGGACCAAGGGGAGAAATTGATATCCATTATCTCTCCCTCAAAGATATGGAACTAGAAATTGAAATTGACAAAATGTTACCTGGAGACAAACAACTGAAGAGAACTGCTCTGCACAATCCTGGGATGGAAATAATTGGCATAGATACATTGGACGAAGAAGAGTCTGTTGCATTTTAGAGCGTTGTTTTCTACAGCGAATCCAAAAAATTGATTATTGAAAAGAGAGATGGAAAGAATAAGAAAGGGGAATCTCGTTCAGAGATCAACCTATGCAACACGCGACCTTCCCAGATCTCCCATATACACCGAGTAAATGGATATGTTCTAGACAACTCTATTAGTGTCCTTGAAATGAAAAACATCATGTTAAACGAATGAATCAAAGAATTGGAGGCAACTCTAATGCATCTTCCATTTTTTTCTACTTCTTTGGAAATGGTCTGGCCCACTGCACCTCCGAAAAAGGTAAAAGGATTAGAAATCCTTCTCACATCGGACCGAGGCTATGTGGAAAACAATATAAACAGAAGAATGGAATTAATAACATAAGATTGGGAGATGTCAAAGGATATGGTATCTTTTGGAACAAGAGCACATGCTTTTCATGAGTATCTGCAAGCATATATCAAGAATGAGAAAGGTTTCTACCTCGATGCAGTTTTACCATTTGGAGTTAAAGTTATTTGTATGACGAAATTTAGAAGAAGACAGGAGGATCTCCCTTCCCTGGATCGAATAGACCAGCTGAACGCATGCTAGAAAGAAAAGGTAAAGAAACTGAATGGTATTGTTCAAGAATGTAGCTAGACCATATCTGGAAGAGAAAAACTCATTGTTTTTAACCAAGAAATAATTTGATGATCAAGCTCATATCTATAAAATACTATCATTTGAAAATTTATATGGCATTCTTTAATATGGTGAAGATGAAGTGAAAACCTGGCTAGTCTGTTATGCAATTAAAAACCAAGATATTCAAGAAGCATTGCACAACCTGTATATTGATCTAAGGGACTTGGAAAGTGAATTCTTCAATATAAAAATCTGCCATGAAATCAACGTGGAGCCCATGAGGAGCTACATCAAAGAATGGTTCAAAAAGGTTGTCGACCAGATTACCAATAAAGGTCAAAGTCGGGAAAAGCCATAAAAGGAAATCAACGAGCAAATGAAAAGGCATGGGACACCATCATAGTAAATTGATATTGATCACATTCTTTTGTCTTCATCCACTTACTCTAACAAAGCTTTAACCAATGTCTGACAATTTTCTCTTTCGTCTTGCCAGGTTTTGATGTTTTCCATCGCCTTCTTTCTTCTTTATACAAACTTCATTCTTGTACATCTTTCTTTTGTAGTCTGCGACAGTCCCAATCCCAGTTATTTTGGAAAACACATTTTTATTTCACAGAATATGTATTGAACTATATATTTTTTACAAATTCGAAGACAACTATTTTTGGGAAATATTCTCAAATGTATTTTGTGACCCAGTTTATATGAATATAAATATTTGAGGTTGTTCTATGGTGATCCTCAATGTTTGGTGTTGTTATTTGAAATTTGTATTTCTTCTTAAAATTAACTTATTTCCCTATACATGTTCATGTTCTATATTTTTCATATATTGCAGCTTCCTATATTTCAGAATATTCTTTGATATACAAAATGTAAAGTCATATATTTTTTTCTCTATTGCTTGTGGGTTTGAGAAAAAATTGTGAGCCCAAAAAACCATTCAAATTAGAACATGGTTTACATTTGGACAACAAATTATCTACTAAGATACATTAATACAAATACATTTCAAACAAACATAAACAAAATCCCTTTAAACTTGAACCTGAATTTCTCGGGCTCCTGGATTGCCCGCGGGTTGACCAGTTAGTGGACTGCCAAGTCCTTATTTCCATCTATATCTTCACATCAAGAGC
>JASDQU010011194.1:158417-169061 GCA_032191745.1 Picea mariana
AGCATATGTGCCCCATTTAGTCCTAAATGTTGTTTTCAATATATTGTAAATTGGGTGAACTATAATCTGGTTATAACCAGAAAATCCATCAAGGAAAGACATCATTGTTGCACCTGAAATTGATTGCAAAATCTGCTCCATGGGAGGTAGTGGAAAATTGTATTTTAAACATGCTTTATTGAGATTTCTAAAATCGATACAAATATGAATGTCTCTATTCTTATTCCTCATTGGAACACGACTGGATACCCACTGGTAATGTCTAACCGAAAAAAATAAGCTTGTCTTTGAGCAATTTGTTTAACTCATCTTTAATATACGTTTCAGATTAGGATGAATCTTTCTAAGCTTTTGTTGTATAGGTTTGGATTCAAGCATCATTGGTGTGGTATGTTGTATGATATAAGTTTCATAAGTTTTTAAATCACCGTATGACCATGCAAACATATATTTTTACTATTTTAGCAATTTAATAAATGATGATTTTTTAGCTGGTGTGCAATATTTTTCCAAATTAATTGTTTGTGGACATTGATCAGTTGCCATATTTACAATATCGAAATTTAAAGTTGAGCTATTAGTTTTTTTGTTTGTAGGTTTTCTAAATATGTCTTTCAAATCATAAAAATCCTCAATTTTAACAACAAAAGGAGGAATAATATTTTCARATTTAGTATTATTATTTTTAGAAAATTTATTTATTCTTTGATCATGGTTGTCCTCATCAATGATGAAATTTCATAAATTCCTTCATAGTTGAGAGAATTTGAAATATCCTCATTATCATTAAACACCCACCAATTTGTTACATTATCCCAGACCGATGGTTGAAAAAACAACTCAACAGAAAACCTATAAGGAGAAAAAGCATCTAAAGGAATAATTCTACAGGCTACATTTGCTAACATATATGCATCTACATTCAATGATCTAGGAACTGGTGTAATATTAAACGATGAAAAGTTACAGATCAAATCTTGAACAAGTTGTCAGTAATTCTTTAAATGATTTGAAACACAATGAATCATATTGCATACATGTTTAATGACGATTTCAAAATCATCGTATGCTTTGATATCATGTATTCCAAGGCCGATAGATTTATTTAATCCTTGACCCAACACTTCATATTATGAAACATTGTTAGTGCACTGAAACTCAAGCCTACAAGTAAGCATGTCCTTTTCATCATTTGGATTGATTAGAATACACCCTGCACCTGCACCTTCTTTAGATTTAGATCCATCGAAAAATAACTTCCCAATTTTTTTATTTACATCATTATTTACATTGATATGTACATATTTATCTACAAAATAAATACATCGTGACAGATCAATTTGAGAATAATTCTCAATTTCCGAACCAGAATTTTATTGAAAAGGAGAACTTTCAGCAACGAAATTTCCAAAAAATGAATCAACTAAATAATTTCCTATAATGGAATTTTCAAAAATATCAGGATCATTTCGTCCTTCCAAATCAGTAACATTAAATTTCATATGTTTTCCCCTATTGATCTTGATCTGGTTGGGTTTTCCATTGTAAGGAAGCCAAAGGTGTGACCAATCCATGGAGAAATAACCATTAAGTTTTGTAGACCAATCTTGACTTAAAATCAAACTGTAGGCATCAATAATATCAAAAATTATGATATCAATGATTTGAAAAACTTTAGGGTTGGAAGAAAGTTTGATCAAAACTTCCTTTAATTCTCCTAACACTTTTACTTTTTTTTTTGTCTCGCTAAAAAATCTGTATAGATGATTTTTTTGGTTGAGGATTACTTTAGAGACAAACATAATATGGAATAATATTCAATGAGGCACTCAAATCAACCAGACAATTGTGAACATTTTTGTTAAAAAAATCAAAAGTAAGAAGGAAAGGAGGGGTATGTGAATTGGATCTATCACCAATCAATATTGCATCAGTTTGCCTGTTAAATGAAGAATTCTGAGCAATTGTCTTTTCTTCCTTATTTTCTACTGTGGAAGATGGTAAAGATGATTTATCAGTAGCAACTAGAACTTTTAACAAACTATTCTTTTGATATTTTAGCTTGCTTAATTCAAACAAATAAATATTTTCTCTTGTCTTCTTCATATCTTCTACAATGTCATATTCAATCTTATAAAAAATGATTAAAGTCTTAGAAGATGACATGTCTTCATTTGATTATTTATTCAAAACCGTAGTTGTTGAAGAAGGTCCAGAAGTTGAAGGTGAACCTTTACTTCTAGTTTGAGCAGCAAGGGAATCCTGAGTTTCTTCTTCCTCAAAAAGTCCATTTTTATCCTAGAAAATATTTGTATCTCATACTTCATCTTCATCAGCCTCTTATTCATTCACATTAACCTCCTCACTTTCAAGAGTAGAAATATAACCACTATGCTATATCCTTAATTTGCACCAAACATACTTACCTGACATCAGGCCATCCCATATGCCTTCTTTTCCAAGCCAATACTGAACAACTCTTCTTAAAAACACCATTTTTAAAGGCCCATGTGCCCTACTCCACTATTGCACGAGTTTACACACTAGTTGCCTCACTACAGCCCACGTGTACCTACAAAAGCACGAAAAAAGGAAAGATGTTGATGGAACACATAGCTTTGGGGAAGTTAACTAAACCTTTCAGCCATGCATGGCTAGTCATTCAACCAAATACCTAGCTCCTTCTAGCCTATAAAAGAAGGGGTAAGGGTCCCATTTGAAAGGAGGAAAATCATAGTAAAGAAACTATACCCAATTGAGCATTCCCCTTGTCCCAACCTTTAGCCATCCTTGTGCAAAGAGAAGTATAAAGCAAAGCAGTTGGAGGACAATTAAAGAGGATCCCAAGACCAGTTTTGAGGAGCAGTGCCGACCAGATATTGTAAAGTTTACTCTTGTGAAGATTAATACAAAAAGTAATACTTTTTTCATCCCACCATATCATGTGTTCAAATTGTGTATTTATTTTATGATATTGTCACATCTAACCTAGCAATTAGTATATGAAATGCATGTTTGCAGCTCTCTGTTTTTCCATGTGTGAATGCAGGTCAACTTTGGGAGGAGGCTTGCAGTCAAGGAGCGAGTGAAAGCGAAGGGATCAACATCAAATGAAGGATTTAAGGCAGAGTTACCTAATCTTGTTTGCACCTTTGTATTGCATGAATGTGGGGTTTTGTGTTGGGAGAATAGAAAAAAGTAGAGGCCTTTAAATGGTCATTTTATGAATGCATGATTAAACCCTAAATGCTAAGTTCGTAGGAGGGATTCCCACCCACAACAGAATTGGCAACCATATTGGGGATCTCTCAGGTTTTCTAGGGATACTTTTTTGGTAGTTTTAAATTGGTTTCACCACCTTTTTTCTGAGTTTCTACAAGAGTCTGAGCTAGTAGGGATTCTTGTCTTCCATACTAGTACTCCCTACTTTCTTTTCTTGGCTGCATTTTCTTTTCGTGAAGTCACAGAGGTACACATGGCCTGTATAGGGCCTGCATGCATGTACCCACGCCCAACCTTCACACAGCCCGCGTGGACACACTAGTTGATGAAGTAACAATAGCGTGGCTATGTTTAGAATATTTTTATTAAAGAGGCAGTCATCCTCTTCCCTGTCAGAAGTGATCCTTCTTAGGGGTTTTCTGAAACTCATTTTGGTCTTTTTTTTTGTAGTTTGTAGCTTAGGTACCATATCATATTGGTTTTCTTCTATGAAATTTTCCGTGGATTCTTTTTCTTTTCTGACAAAGTAAGTTTCTGATTCTTCAAGAGATTATGGTTATCAATACCAGTAGTCTCTACCAGTGCTTGATATCTTGTCTTTTCATTTTTTGAAGAGTTGCAAAGGTACATGCGGCCTGCATGCGTCTACACATGCTCTGACCTTACACAGCTCGCGTGCACATCCTGGCTGTTGAACTGTCGGCAACATGCCTATTGAAAAAAATTTTGTTTAAGGAGAGGAAGTCATCCTTTTCCTTGTCAAGATTTATACCTCTCAGGGTTCTTGGTCTTCATCCTAGTAGTCAACAACTTAGGTCTGATTGCAGCAATAACTTTCTTTTTCATTAAAAAGTTTTCCTAATTTTTGTTTTTCTTTCATAGAGTTTTAGACAAGTGTGAGAGTCATCTTTCATCAATTTGTGTGTTATTATTAGTGACTATTTACAATCTGTGCTCAGGCTAGAATTTTTTCTTGGCCTTTACTTGTCATCATTTTTCCTTTTTCTTTGTGAGCATTAAATAAAAAAAAAAACTTTTATTTCTTGGTTAAGTAGTTGTTGGTTTGCATTAGTAACCGGGAAAAGTTTTTCTTTCATAAGTTCTTGGCTATTTACTTAGGACAATAAGTAGCTCATAGTCAAGTGAAATCCTATTTTGTGTTTGTTGTTCAAAGATCTTAGAAAAAAATTTAGTTTGAAAAGTTGATTAAAATTTTCGTCAAGAAGAAGTTATTTTGTTTCCATCTTTCTGTTTATCTTTTCTTTCATCTCTCAAAAAATCACTAGTTTCACTTTCATAACGTTTGACTTAAGACAAGCCATAAAAAATTAACGATCAATTAAAATCAACTAGACTTTATGTTTGTAGGGTCCATCAACTAGTCTAGGCTAGAGCCTTGATTTAGGTTGGAGAGGAAACTCTTCAAGGCTGCAAAACATACATAAGAGTCTGAGTTAGGGAGTGTTAAAGTCCAGTGACGTGGAAGTTATCTGAGACCCCCCTCTAACATAGGGGATAAACATGAGGTCATGTATAGAAAAGTAGCAGAGATAACCCCTCCAAAATCAGACCAGGCGTAGTGGAGAAGGCATATAAAGGGCATATCTTGGGATTCCGTTGATCGCATTTGCCACCGAGCTTCATGGGTCTTGAATCTGTTCGAGGTTCTTAGTAATCTTTTGAAACACTTGATTTCAATACCCTTTATAGGTTTTGGGCTTGATACCCTTCTCATTGCGGTCTACTTGACTGTCGATTGTACCCGCCCGGTGACTGTTCACGCGCTAGCAACCTAGTTTCCTTTATTTTAGGGACTTACACAGGGGACCACAGGAGTATACCGCATTACCTAGGGCAGACATCGGGCCACACTTTGCAGAGTATACTCGGAGGGTGCTTCTGTATTCGATTTGCACTTGCACCGATAAGCTTCTCTAGTGTTGGTTGGTGTAACTATTCTTCCAACTAGTTAGTCGTTTGCTTGATTTTCCTTTAGGAGTTTTTCTAGTGTGTGCTCTATACTCCCTAGTTTTCCATAGTGAGTTAGTCAGTCATGGATTTGGGTATTTGACCTAGGGTGGTTGACTGCCCACTCCACTGGTCGTGAGGACTTTTTGGTCTTCCTCTTAGAAATGTGGAGCCGCCTCTGTATAGGGGTTGTTTTTATAACATTGGTTTGCTAGAGTCAGTGTGTGAGACTTTTACGGACTTGAACAATCCCGCAAGTGGAGAACCTGTGCATAAGATCTTCATGGCTAAAGTTATCAGTGATACCAACCAAGGAGCCCCTTACCAAGGGGATTCTTGTACTTTTCCCTTCTTTGGAAATGTTGGTGTCCCTTTGATGGCCACTTTGTACATTCCTGGGTTGAATGTGGGACTATCGGTTTGGTTGGGTACCATTCCAAATATCCTGAATGCTCTTGACACTTCTCAGTTAAGAACCTTAACTTATGGGCACCCTGTTTATGTTTCTTCATCAGCAAAGTCTTCTCCTCCTCCTTCTCCCACCTCTGGTGAAAGTACAGTTACTAATAACTGAAAGTCTAAACGAAATAGAAAGAGGAAGAATAGGAAGAAGAAATCACCAAACTCTGCGAGTCATGCTGGATATAGGTCGACAACCTCTACAAGTCACATTGAAGACCAACACTCAGCCTCTGCAAGTCATGCTGGGGGAACACACCCACCCTCTACAATTCATGCTGGGGGAAAGAGTCCAGTCACTGCTAGTCATACTGGTAATAGGTCTGTAGCCTCTGCAAGTCAAGTTATCGACCCATTACCAGCCTCTACAAGTAATGTTGGAGATGTGAAACCAACCACTGCTAGTCATGCTCGGGGCATCGATTTTTTTGAGAAACCTAGACGGATAGGACGTAAGCCTAAGTTCCCATGTAATATTTGCAAGGGAGATCACCTTACTCATATGTGCCCTAGAATTCGAGAGGTACAAATATTGTGGTCCCTGTCTACAAGATCTTCTAATTCTGAGTCTTCTCAAGTTTCCTCATAGTCTATTCAACCATTGGTTGAGAAAGTGGCCATGCCGATGTAGTCATCAGTTGATCCCACTCCTCTTTTGGGGGGTGAGGTGCCTTTAGACCTTGTATTCTTTCTGTCTATTCAGCCATTGGTTGATAAAGTGGTCATGCCGATACAATCATCGGTTGATCCCACTCCTCTTTTGAGGGGTGAGGTGCCTTTAGACCTTGTAGTCTCTCAACCTATCTAGCCATTGGTTGAGAAAGTGGTCATGCTGTTGCAGTCATCGGTTGATCCCACTCCTCTTTTGAGGGGTGAGGTGCCTTTAGACCTTGTAGTCTTTCAGCCTATGTAGTCATTGGTTGAGAAGGTGGTCATGCCGATGCAGTCATCGACTGATCCCACTCCTCTTTTGAGGGGTGAGGTGCCTTTAGACCTTGTAGTCTCTCAGCCTATGCAACCATTGGTTGAGAAAGTGGTCATGTTGATGCAGTCATCGATTGATCCCACTCCTCTTTTGAGAGGTGAGGTTCCCTTAGACCTTGTAGTCTCTCAGCCTATTCATCCATTGGTTGAGAAAGTGGTCATGTCGAGGCAGTCATCAGCTGATCCCACTCGTCTTTTGAAGGGTGAGGTGCCTTTAGACCTTGTAGTCTCTCAGCCTATGCATCCATTGGTTTTGAAAGTGGTCATGTCAACCCAGTCATCGGTTGATCCCACTTCTCTTTTGAGGGGTGAGGTGCCTTTAAGACTTGTAGTCTCTTAGCCTATTAAACCTTTGATTGAGAAAGTGGTCACGCTGACGCAGTCTTCGAATGATCCCACTCTTCTCTTGAAGAGTGTCAAGTCTACCAAAATGATCATGTCGATGCAATCTTCGACTGATTTCACTCTTCTCTTGGGGAGTGATGTGTCTACCAACTATGTTTTTAGCATTTCCAGTTCAATACTTTCAAAACAAGGTGGCATTCCGCTCATTTCGAGCACACACCCTCCAAGCCCTAGGATGGTTTCCTTTGATTGGAATGACCTTGTTGAGCCTCGTCTTCCTTCTGCCGCACATTTCCAAATAATGGTTGAAGTTAATTCAATAAACATTTATCGATGTATTGTGGATGAAGGTGTCTCTAAAAGTATTTTATCCTCCTCGGTTTGGAAAGTCTTAGGATCTCCCGAGCTTGTGTCTTCTTCGGATGAATTGTTGGCTTTTGACAGACTTCCTAGTGAATATTTGGGGGTTCTTCCTCAGTTACCTATCTCGTTAGGTGGGAAGAATGCCCTTATTGATGTTATAGTGGTGGAAGGCCTGTTAGATTTCAATATGCTTCTCGAGTGTGATTATGTATATGCTATGAACGTTGTGGTATCTACACTCTTCTAGGTGATGCATTTCCCTCACAATGGAAGCATTTCCACTATTGACCAGCTGGCATCTGATAATCACCATCCTAATTCAGCATTAGTTCAGGCTTCCCCTTTATATGTTCCTAGTGTTCGTGTAGACTCCACCCCAACACGGGTTATTTATGTGGCGTCTTATCCTCAGTGTTCAATTGCTTCTGAGCAAGAACTTGTGCAATCATGTTTTCCTTCTCGAGACTTGGAATCGGCAATTGATCCATTGGTTAATCCAATGGGGGCATGGGAGCCCTTGCTTCCCCCTCTTGGTCCAAGTGGTCTTGAGTATCCTTCTAAGTCTGATCTCGTTGTTTGTATATCTTCAAGCCCTCATGCTTGTGATTCTTCGTTGATAGACTCTGCCAGTCCTGGCCAGAACCTCCATCATCATATGGAGTATGGTCAGTTTACTTCACCCTTTGGGACTGTCGACCCTCGTTTGCGTGATTTCTTGGATTTTTAATTTCCTTCAGATGAGGCTATCCTTGAAGCCATGACTACAGTTTCTATACCGCGGGAGGACTTACACCATGGTTTGTGTTTTCTTCCCTTTTGGGAGACTTTCCAAGTTGACCATTGAAGAGACTCTTGGTCTAAGCCTAACAGCAGGCTCTACCTGAACCAGTTTCATAAATGATTCATAGCCCCCAACGGGTCTTCTTTTAATCCCTTTTCAGACCCTCTAAAAATGAAAAGATTGCCAAGCAATATTGTTGTCTTTCATGCTCGTTAAACTAAAATTTGAAGGCACGTCTGTCCAACGATAGTTTACCCCTTTTTCAGACTAGATGGTCAACTATATAAACAAAGGTATACTATAGGAGCTTCGTTTCCCTAGAAGAGTATTCTCAGGTATGATTTTAACTCTCTTTCGGGCCCGAGGGACTAAATTTACAAAAAAGGAACCCCCACGGAGTCCATAGTTAAGCTCTTTTCAGACTCCCTAAAATTGAAAAGATCACCGAGTGACCTTATTTTTTCACACTCGTTAAAATGGTCCAGAAGAACATTTCTGACGGAGTCCATAGTTAATATTTTTTTAGACTCCTTAAAAATTGAAAAATCGTCAAGTGACCTTGTCTCTATCACACTCGTTAAAATGATTTTGAATAGACATCTGCTCAGTGTTAGTTTACCCCTTTTTTGAAGCACTAGACAATCTTCGAAAAAAGTACCCCAACAGAGTCTCCTTTTACATTTTTTCAGGCTCTCTAAATATGAAAAATCCTCGAGCTTACCTTCTCCGGGCTCGTTAAAATTACATTGAAGGATGTTACCATTGTGTGTTTTGTTAACCTCGTTTTCATACCTATGTCTTTGGTCTAAATTCTAGCTCCATGTTGCTCTCAACTGAACCATCTAAAGCATGCCTTATACGCAAGCCCCGTAGCACTTTGTCTCTGCATCTTGACACCTTTGGCCCCTGGAGGATTTTTCCCAAGTGTCATTTTCTTGCATATGTCCCTTTTCCCTGAGCATCCCTATGTTCCATGCTCTTGGAACTAGTATTTTTGTGACACTCGATCCTCCTTTGTAATGTAGCATTCTTTTATTCCTTTTCAAGATTTCCAACATTATTGAAAAAGACAACAAAAAAATCAAATATACCCCAAAAAGAGGAAGGGAAAAGTATTTTATTTTTATTGGTAGCACAATGAGTCGCCCTTGGACAAGGCACATCCTTATGTTTGTTCATCAAACCCTAGGATTTAATATGACCTTAGGAAGTTGTTCTCACTACATAGAGTTGTGTCCTCCTCCATTTGGTTATTCTTCCAAACATATGGAGATTTTGCGGTGCCTCCTGCATCATGAACTTATGTCAAAATATCATGTTGTCTGAGTCTCATCACTTGTCGTGCTATTGTCCAAGGGAATTTTTTACCAATCTTGAGTTGGCCCATCTTAAGTTTGTCTCTTTCCCTCATTCCCGGCTATCCCGAAGGTCCAATCAAGTATTTTGTTCAAAATCCATGAAGCCCTCAACCTGATCATCAAGATCCTCTAGTCCATGACCGATGAGCCATCGAAGACCTCTGGGTAGTGAAGTCGTACACTCATATTACACTCCTACCCAAGTTTTGAATATTTTGAAGTTGATCCTCGAGCTCTGAAGACCTCATCTCCATCCATCATGCCTTATTAGCTTCTAGAAGATGGATACTATAAATGTATATCTTTTTATTTCAAGATGTAGATCCGTTGTGTATTGCTCGCGGCTACACTTTATATAGTTATATGACATGGATCTACAATGTATTTTGTTGGTAGCCATGATTTTATTTCATTCCAAGCATGGGTATGCCTGCCTCGGTGAGACAATTATTATTTTGCAGATGGCACCTCCCAAATTCTGGTCCCTGGGCTCATCATTTTGGTACGTCATTGGTAATGTTTTTCATCATTCATATGCTCTTCTGACTTCACACATTAGGGGGCATCTATTATAACCCTAATTCACACAAAACATACTTACCTGACATCAGGCCATCCCATATGCCTTCTTTTCCAAGCTAGTACTGAACAACTATTCTTAAAAATACCATTTTTAAAGGCCCACGTGCCCTACTCCACTACTGGACGAGTGTACACACTAGCTGCCTCACTACATCCCATGTGTACCTACAAAAGCACGAAAAAAGGGAAGTTTTTGACGGAACACACAGCTTTGGGGAAGTTAACTAAACCTTTCAGCCATGCATGGCCGGTCATTCAACCAAATACCTAGCTCCTTCTAGCCTATAAAAGAAGGGGTAAGGGTCCCATTTGAAAGGAGGAAAATCATAGTAAAGAAACTATACCCAATTGAGCATTCCCCTTGTCCCAACCTTTATCCATCCTTGTGCAAAGAGAAGTATAAAGCAAAGCAGTTGGAGGATAGTTGAAGAGGATCCCAGGACCAGTTTCGAGGAGCAGTGTTGACCACATATTGTAAAGTTTACTCTTGTGAAGATTAATACAAAAAGGAATACTTTTTTCGTCCCACCATATCATGTGTTCAAATTGTGTATTTATTTTATGATATTGTCACATCTAACC
>JASDQU010011195.1:4147-46944 GCA_032191745.1 Picea mariana
TTAGCTAGGAACAACATACAATTACTATGCCCGATGATACCAAACCCTTATGCCGGGGTAGACCGGGCTTGAGAACGCATTTTTCTTTCTAAAGATGGGGTTCCATAGAGAGGGGTGGGTTCTGACCGGCTCTATTTGCATTTTATGGCGATGGCCTTTACTGTTGGCGGTGACCCTCAATGGGAAAACGCAAAACGATGATACAGGGTAAACTGAATCTTATATTAATAAAGGTGATGCCCTTATTATGCCCGAACTAGTTATGTATATGCATATTTCTCTGCTCGAACTGGAACATGAATAGGAAGTTATGGAATGGGTTATGGATCCCTACCTGGAACCGGATCAGCGGACAATGACTCTCAAACAAGAAAGGATGCTAGGCGAGGTTTGAGAAAACTGAAGTTAGTGTGTCCTGCAGTGGTTAGGATAGAAAGTAAGTTTTCTGAATTTCAAAATTTAACTCTTCTTCGGTTATGGTGTTGCTCTATGGTGGAGGAGTTACCGGATTTACATAAAATTAAGAGTTTAAGGCAATTAGATATTTTTCAGTGTAATAAGTTGAAGAAGTTTCCCAAAGAGTTTGGTGAAGTAGGAGCCTTTCCTTTATTAGAGAAATTTGCAGTGGTTGAATTAAACGAGTTGGAGGAGCTGCCAATAATAGAAGATGGTGCAATGTCTTCACTTAAAATAGTCACCATAATGTTATGTGAATCATTAAAGATGGTTCCCGAAAGTTATTTGCATATGAAGCAATTCAAAAAGCTTAGGGTGTATGGGTGTTCAATGATAGAGATTAAAAAAAGAGTGGAGAAAAAAAATGAAAAGTTAAAAGTGATAATAATGTCAAGTACAGAGACAAAAGAATTTAGAGACAAATATCTACAAATGAGAACTACTATGTCAAGTTGGTTTTATAGTGAATTTACCACTAGTGAACTTTTCCTTTTCCTTCGAGACTTGTATAAAAATATATGAAGTTATATAAATAATATTTTCATTATTAAGATTTTAAATTTGTATTTTCATTTTCAACATTTGTATATTATGAAAATATTTATAAAGTTTGATGAATAATGTTGTCATTATCAAAATTTGTAATTTATGTTTTCATTATCAACATTTATATATCATGAAAAAAAAATAATATTTATGAAATTTTGTAAATTAAATATTTTTGTTTTTAATAATATAATTTATATTTTTATTATCAATGTAATGTTTCTGACTTGCCTAGTCTAGGAAATGTTGTTAATGTGTGTGTAGGATCAAAGGTTTACAACATATAAATGATCATACAAATAATAATCGCAACAAAGGACTGCAAAGTTTGTATTATGATATCTTTGTGGATTACAAAATGGTCGAATGCGGCTGAATAAACTGACACTACTCGACTAGATCAACAGACAAAGGATCTTAGCCGGAATACAAATAAGCAACTGCGGCTGAATAAAATAACAACACTCGGCTAGATCAAAAGACAAAAGGATCTTAGCCGGAATACAAATAAGCAACTAAAAGATAATACTCGGAATATGGGAGCACTGCGGAATCAATGAAGAATGATGGAAGACCTGGATGATCTTCCCGGTGACTAGGGTGTGTCTTTCAACACCAAAATCAGCCAACTGGTGTCTTCCTCCTGGAATACATTGAACTATCTCTCCTGAGATGCGCCTCTTCTCCTCAATGAAAAGTCATAATCTGCATAATAATGAATTAGGTCGTTGACCCTTCCTTTATAGCTTTCCAAAACCCTAAATCATGTTGAAACCCTAATTCACTGTTGACTTCCAAAACCCTAAACCATGTTGAAACCCTAATTCACTGTTGACTTCTATTTTTATCTCATAATGACTTAAAAGAACTTTTAACCCTTTTTAGCTCAATGTCACTTTCCGAATATAACACCTGTGACTCGAGTGACCTCTAGTAACCCTGTTTACCCCTCTTTGGCCCTGGCTATAGTCTAACGGGGCATTTTAGACCATTAAGCCTCCTCTCTGGAGCTCCTATTTGGAAAGGGACATTACAGTCCTCCCTTCTCGAAATTGCTTGTCCTCAAGCAATACCAGTCCAGGGTGCTGCAACACCTGCTCGCTCTCCCAAGTCGCATCCTCTACTGGAAGCCCTCTCCATCTGATCAAACACTCTCTGATAACCCTGCTCCTCAGTTTCCGCTCCCGGAACTCCAAAACCTCCTCCGGAACTAACTCCAACTGTCCCTCCTCATCCAATGGGGGAAGCTCCTCTGATGTGCTAATGAATTGTCCCACTACCTTTTTTAAGCAAGACACGTGGAACATGTTATGAATTTTTCTCCCCTCTGGAAGCTCTAGCTCGTAAACAACCTCGCCTACTCGGTGCATGATCCTGTAAGGACCATAAAATCTGGGCTTGAGCTTCTTGGCCCCACTCTTCTTCAGAGATGACTGTCTATAGGGTTGGAGTCTCAAGAAAACCAAATCTCCAACCTCAAAGTTGCGCTCTATCCTGTGCTTGTCCGCACTTATCTTCTGTCGGTTTTGCGCCGTCTGCAGGTTCTCTTTCAACAACTTGAGAATCTCCCGACTCTCTATGATCCAATCCTTGGCCTTGGAAGCTCTGCTCTCCCCGAAGACCAAGTCTACCAAAGTGGGAGCATCATATCCATACAATGCTCGGAAGGGTATCATACCAATGGACATGTGGAAGGTGGTGTTGTAGAAATGTTCTCCTAAATGTAACCACTTTACCCACGTTCTTTGTTGTCCTCCTACATAGTTCCTCAAATACCCCTCAACCCACTTGTTGACAATCTCGGTTTGCCCATCTGTCTGAGGGTGATAGCTGGTGCTAGGTGTCAACTCTGTCCCCACCAACCAAAACAACTCTCTCCAAAATGTCCCTATGAACCGACTATCCCTGTCACTGACGATGTTCTTCGGTAACCCATGAAGTCTGAAGACCTCCCTGAAGAAAAGCTCAACTACTTGAACTGCACTGTACTCTGTCGGTATGGCATAGAAGTGAGCAAACTTGGTCAATCTATCGACCACTACATAGATACAGTCCCTACCCTGGACCTTGGGTAGACCTGTGATGAAGTCCATAGATATACTCTCCCATTTATGCTCTGGAATGGGGAGTGGCTGAAGTAGCCCTACTGGAAGAGCATGCTCTGACTTGTTCTGCTGGCAAGTCACACACTCACTGACATGTCTCATAATGTCTTGTTTGAGGCCCTTCCATGAGAACCTCTCTCTGATCTGTCTGTAGGTTTTGAAGAACCCCTGATGGCCTGCTAGAGGTGAATCATGAACTGCGGTGAGGATCTTCTTCTTAAGCCCTGAATCTGGCACCAAGTAGACTCTATCCTTGTAAAATATGACATCGTTAATGACCTTATACCGGTCATCCTGTATCTGCCCATCCATCACCTCAAAGCGAACTTGTTCTTGGAATATTCCACTAACAAGTGGGATTTCCAATCTGCTGAAATCTCTATCAAAGAACATGTCGTAGGTCTTCTCGATAGTGCATCGGCCACAATGTTCTTCTTCCCCTTGACATACTTTATGTCAAAGTCGAATGCCTGTACCTTCGTCACCCATTTCTGTTGGCGCTCACTGAGGTCCTTTTGCTCAAGGAAATACTTCAAACTGTTGCGATCGGTCTTGACCATGAATTTGCTGCCCACCAAATAATGTCTCAACTTGGTCAAGGCATGCATGATTGCCAACAGTTCCTTGTCATAAATGGAGTACAACCTTTCAGGTTGACTAAGCTTCTGGCTCTCGAATACAATGGGGTGTCCTCCCTACATCAAAATTGCACCAATCCCTTCACCGGATGCGTCACACTCTAGTACAAATGGCAAGGTGAAGTCTAGTAGTGCTAACACTAGACAAGTGCCCATGAATTCCTTCATGTGATCAAAGGCCTTCTGTGATTTCTCGGTCCATATGAAGGCCCCATGCTTGGTAAGATCTGTCAGCGGTGCTCCATGCTGAGAAAAACCGCGGAAAAACCGCCTGTAATCGCTGCACAGCCCGAAGAAGCTCCTCAATTCTATCACGTTCTTAGGCGTCAGCCAATCCAGAATGGCCCTGATCTTCTCTTGGTGCACCTATACCCCCTGTGCACTAATGATGTGGCCTAAGTAAAGCAACTCTATCATACCGAACTCGCACTTGGACTCTTTGGCATATAATGACGGTGCCTCCATGATGCTCAATACCTCATCCAGGTGCCTCATATGATCTTGCCATGACCGGCTATATATCAAGATGTCATCAAAGAAAACCAAGACTAATTTCCTTAACTGATCCATGAATATATGGTTCATGCAAGACTGGAATGTAGCGGGTGCATTGGTTAGCCCAAATGGCATAACCAGGAACTCGAAGTGTCCAAAATGACATCGAAATGTCGTCTTCTCTATGTCCTGCTCTCGGATGTTGATCTGATGATATCCAGAGCATAGATCAATTTTTGAGAAGAAAACTGCCCCATGCAGTTCATCCATCAACTCATCAATGCGTGGGATAGGGTATCGGTTCTTGATGGTTTTCTTGTTCAAGGTTCGGTAATCAATGCACATCCTCATGGTGCCATCCTTTTTAAAAACTAAGACAACTAAAGAAGAAAATGGGCTGCTGCTCGGTCTGATGTGTCCCATTGCCAACAATTCCTTGATTGCCTTCTCTATCTCATTCTTGAACCTCCTAGGATGACAATAGGGGGGGTTGATCATAGGTTTGGCCCCCTCCTCCAACTCAATGGTGTGCTCAAACCCCTTGTTAGGTGGTCTCCCTGGTGGAATTGCCTCAAAGACCTGTTGATGTCGTCCCAATAAATTCTTGATCTTTGTATGGTATTGTTGTCGACCTTCCAAATCCTTCTGAGTAGTGATCAATCATTCTGCGACATATGCTACCTCCCCATGTCTAAATATTCTCTCCATCCTCTTGGCTGAAGCTGTCCTGGGTGCTCCTATCGACATACCTCTTAGAACAACCTTCTTCCCATCCCGATCTTTGAATCCTATTTCCAAGGTTTGGTAGTTGGTAGTAATTTTTCCCAAGGTAATCATCCACTGAACTCCTAACACCACATCTGTGTCTGATAGGTCAACCACATAAAATGTGTCTCTCACTGTGTAGTTGCCTAGATTCATCTCTAAGTTTGGAATTGTGTCAAGGCACTCCACTGTGTGGCCATCTGCTACCGCAACATCAAACCCCTCAAACTCCTCTGTCTGAAGTGTCTGTCTTGATACTAGTGAAGCGTCGATGAAGTTGTGGGTGGCCCCACCATCTATCAAGGCGATTTCCCATTGCCCCTGAATAATCCCTCCGATATGGAGGGTATCATACCTGGGAACACCAGAAAGGGTTGCTATGACACCTCCCTTTGTTGGTTTCCTCCTATTAGCCTATTCTGGTGGTTGTGGGACTACTTGAGGATGGGCTCGTGCCGATGTCGGTGGTCTACAGGGAGGATGCTCCTCTGTTGGTGCTGAATCCTCCTCTGAACTAGTGGATCCACTTTCCTTCTCCTCCTCCTCACTGTCCACGTTGTCTGCTACTACCTCAATATAATGAATCTCTCCTTTGCCCATGCACCTGTGGCCTGGGACCCAAGGATCTCTGCAACTGAAGAAAAGCTTCTTCCTCATAAGCTCTCGCCTAGTCTCATGATCCAACTTCTCCTTGCCCTTCCATTCTCTCTGGAATGGCTTCCTGTCTTGATCCCTCTAGGGCACAAATGGTTTGGAGAAAGTTTTAGTCTTTGGCACTGAGTCTGCCAGATCTCGAGTGCGAAGGATGGCATCCTACAAAGTGGGAGGCCTGTATGCCTTCACCCATCCTCTCAAAGGCTCTGTGAGTCCTTTTGTGAATAGCATGATTATCTTGGGCTCTGATATATTTTTCACTGCCTTGGCTACCCACTGAAACTCTATGATGAATGCCTCTGCTATGCCAGTTTGTCGCAACTGGGCTAGATCCCTGAAGTGTATCTCGGGATCCTTCCTATCAAACCTGTCCTTGAGCCTATTTATAAATTCCCTATAGGAGGTGATGCGACTGTGACCCAATGTCACCAGTCCATGATACCACCACTCGTGTGCCTCACCCTCCAAGTGTAAGGTCGCGAAACTGATGGCCTCTGTCTCGGTCATCTGGTTGAGCTTGTAATATGTGTCTAGCTTCTATACCCAAGCTCTGGCAATGTATTTGGACGATCCGTCGAAAGAAGGGATGGTGAGTTTCCCAAATTTTTAAATGAAATCGAGGTTATGCCCCTGCTGCTATTGTGGTCCTCCCCTCTGTGGCTCTCTGGGGTGGTTCCTGAGTCTGAGTCCATAGTACTCGACTAAGGTCATGTCCTGATGGAAGTCACGACCCAATGCTGTGTACTCCCTCCTATACTCTGCAATTTCATCGGCATGAGTGAGTGGCCTCTGTGCTATTGGTGGCGGTGCTGCTACCGGGGGTGCCCTCTGGAAATTGGGAAACAAGGGTCTGGGAATCCTACTCGTAGAGGTGTATGTTCGAGAGGGTGACTGGGGTCTACTACCTGCTCCCGAGTTCCCCTGTGCTGCATGCGAGACTTGTGTATCTGGTGTGCCCACTCTAGCCAATCTATCAACCACTTGTGCCAAGGACCGAGACATGGTCCGTTGATTAGCTAACATACCGTTGATAACCTGCATGAAAGCTGTCTCTGGATCTACGGGGGCCTTGCCATTGCCCTCTGGTCGCTCATATCTGTCTCCTACTATCCTCTTTGCCTCGTGCTCAGCATCACGCTCTGCCCTTCTCTCTGCTTCTCTGTGTGCCTCTTCCTCTTCCTCTGAGCTAGGAGGAAAAGGGGGGAAATCAGGCCTATGCCTTCTTTCCTGATGCCTATTGTAAGTGACATATTCATCACCTACGTGTTCATGACCCTCTGGGTCTTCTACTGCACTCATTGTCTTTAGTCACAGGTTGGCAGGAACCTGGCTCTGATACCACTGTAATGTTCCTGACTTGGCTAGTCTAGGAAACGTTGCTAATGTGTGTGTAGGATCAAAGGTTTACAGCATATAAATGATCATACAAATAATAAACGTGACAACGAACTGGAAAGTTTGTATTATGATATCTCTGTGGATTACAAAATGGCCGAATGCGGCTGAATAAACTAAAAATACTCAACTAGATCAACAGACAAAGGATCTTAGCCATAATACAAATAAGCAACTGTGGCTGAATAAAATAACAACACTCGGCTAGATCAAAAGACAAAAGGATCTTAGCCAGAATACAAATAAGCAACTAAAAGATAATACTCGAAATATGGGAGCACTGCAGAATCAATGAAAAATGATGGAAGACTTGGATGATCTTCCTGGTGACTAGCGTGTGTCTTTCAACACCAAAATCAACCAACTGGTGTCTACTTGCCTAGTCTAGGAAACACTGTTAATGTGTGTGTAGGATCAAAGGTTTACAACATATAAATGATCATACAAACAATAAACGTGACAAAGGACTGCAAAGTTTGTATTATGATATCTCTGTGGATTACAAAATGGTCGAATGCGGCTGAATAAACTGACAATGCTCAACTAGATCAATAGACAAAGGATCTTAGCCGGAATACAAATAAGCAACTGCGGTTGAATAAAATAACAACACTCGACTAGATCAAAAGACAAAAGGATCTTAGCTGGAATACAAATAAGCAACTAAAAGATAATACCCGGAATATGGGAGCACTACGAAATCAATGAAGAATGATGGAAGACCTGGATGATCTTCCCGGTGACTAGGGTGTGTCTTTCAACACCGAAATCAGCCAACTGGTGTCTTCCTCCTGGAATACATTGAACTATCTCTCTTGAGATGCGCCTCTTCTTCTCAATGACAAGTCATAATCTGCATAATAATGAATTGGGTCGTCGACCCTTCCTTTATAGCTTTCCAAAACCCTAAATCATGTTGAAACCCTAATTCATTGTTGACTTCCAAAACCCTAAACCATGTTGAAACCCTAATTCACAATTGACTTCTATTTTTAGCTCATAATGACTTAAAAGAACTTTTAACCCTTTTTAGCTCAATGTCACTTTTCGAATATAACACCTGTGACTCGAGTGACCTCTAGTAACCCTGTTTACCCCTCTTTGGCCCTGGCTATAGTCTAACGGGGTAGTTTAGACCATTAAGCCTCCTCTCTGGAGCTTCTATTTGGAAAGGGACATTACAGTCCTCCCTTCCCGAAATTGCTTGTCCTCAAGCAATACCAGTCCAGGGTGCTGCAACACCTGCTCGCTCTCCCAAGTCGCGTCCTCTACTGGAAGCCCTCTCCATCTGATCAAACACTCTCTGATAACCCTACTCCTCAATTTCCGCTCCCGGAACTCCAAAACCTCCTCCGAAACTAACTCCAACTGTCCCTCCTCATCCAATGGGGGAAGCTCCTCTAATGTGCTAATGAATTGTCCCACTGCCTTTTTTAGGCAAGACACGTGGAACACGTTATGAATTTTGCTCCCCTCTAGAAGCTCTAGCTCATAAGCAACCTCGCCTACTCAGCGCATGATCCTGTAAGGACCATAAAATCTAGGCTTGAGCTTCTCAGCCCCACTCTTCTTCAGAGATGACTGTCTGTAGGGTTGGAGTCTCAAGAAAACCAAATCTCCAATGTCAAAGTTGCGCTCTATCCTGTGCCTGTCCACACTTATCTTCCGTCGGTTTTGCGTCGTCTGCAGGTTCTCTTTCAACAACTTGAGAATCTCTTGACTCTCTATGATCCAATCCTTGGCCTTGGGAGCTCTGCTCTCCCCAAAGACCAAGTCTACCAAAGTGGGAGCATCATATCCGTACAATGCTCGGAAGGGTGTCATACCAATGGACATGTGGAAGGTGGTGTTGTAGAAATGTTCTCCTAAATGTAACCACTTTACCCACTTTCTTTGCTATCCTCCTACATAGTTCCTCAAATACCCTTCAACCCACTTGTTGACAATCTTGATCTGCCCATCTATCTGAGGGTGATAGTTGGTGCTAGGTGTCAACTCTATCCCCACCAACCAAAACAAATCTCTCCAAAATGTCCCTATGAACCGACTATCCCTGTCACTGACGATGTTCTTCGGCAACCCATGAAGTCTGAAGACCTCCCTGAAGAAAAGCTCGGCTACCTGAACTGCGTTGTACTCTATCGGTATGGCGTAGAAGTGAGCAAACTTGGTCAATCTGTTGACCACTACATAGATATAGTCCCTACCCTGGACCTTGGGTAGACCTGTGATGAAGTCCATAGATATACTCTCCCATTTATGCTCTGGAATGGGGAGTGCCTGAAGTAGCCCTGCTGGAAGAGCATGCTCTGACTTGTTTTGCTGGAAAGTCACACACTCACTGACGTGTCTCATAACGTCTCATTTGAGGCCCTTCCATGAGAACCTCTCTCTGATCTGTCCGTAGGTTTTGAAGAACTGTTGATGGCCTGCTAGAGGTGAATCATGAACTGCGGTGAGGATCTTCTTCTTAAGCCCTGAATCTGGCACTAAGTAGACTTTATCCTTGTAAAATATGACATCATTAATGACCTTATATCGGTCATCCTGTATCTGCCCATCCATCACCTCAAAGTGAACTTGTTCTTGGAATATTCCACTAACAAGTGGGACTTCCAATCTGCTGAAATCTCCATCAAAGAACATGTTGTAGGTCTCCTCGATAGTGCATTGACCACAATGTTCTTCTTCCCCTTGACATACTCTATGTCAAATTCGAATGCCTGTACTTTCATCACCCATTTCTGTTGGCGCTCACTGAGGTCCTTTTCCTCAAGCAAATACTTCAAACTGTTGTGATCAATCTTGACCATGAATTTGTTGCCCACCAAATATTGTCTCAACTTGGTCAAGGCATGCATGATTGCCAACATTTCCTTGTCATAAATGGAGTACAACCTCTCAGGTTGACTAAGCTTCTGGCTCTCGAATACAATGGGGTGTCCTCCCTGCATCAAAACTGCACTGATCCCTTCACCAGATGCGTCACACTCTAGTACAAATGGCAAGGTGAAGTCTGGTAGTGCCAACACTAGACAAGTGCCCATGAATTCCTTCATGTGATCAAAGGCTTTCTGTGATTTCTCGGTCCATATGAAGGCCCCATGCTTGGTAAGATCTGTCAGCGGTGCTCCATGCTGAGAAAAACCCTGGAAAAATCGCCTGTAATCGCTGCACAGCCCAAAGAAGCTCCTCAATTCTATCATGTTCTTGGGCATCGACCAATATAGAATGGCCCTGATCTTCTCTTGGTGCACCTATAACCCCCTGTGCACTGATGATGTGGCCTAATTAAAGCAACTCTGTCATACCGAACTCGCACTTGGACTCTTTGGCATATAATGACTGTGCCTCCATGATGCTCAATACCTCATCCAGGTGCCTCATATGCTCTTGCCATGACCGGCTATATATCAAGATGTCATCAAAGAAAACCAAGACTGATTTCCTTAACTGATCCCTGAATATATGGTTCATGCAAGACTGGAATGTAGCAGGTGCATTGATTAGCCCAAATGTCATAACTAGGAACTCGTAGTGTCCAAAATGACATCGAAATGTCGTCTTCTCTATGTCCTGCTCTCAGATGCTGATCTGATGATATCCAGAGCGTAGATCAATTTTTGAGAAGAAAACTGCCCCATGCAGTTCATCCATCAACTCATCAATGCGTGGGATAGGGTATCGGTTCTTGATGGTTTTCTTGTTCAAGGCTCGGTAATCAATGCACATCCTCATGGTGCCATCCTTCTTCAAAACTAAGACAACTAAAGAAGAAAATGGGATGTTGCTTAGTCTGATGTGTCCCATTGCCAGCAATTCCTTGATTGCCTTCTCTATCTCATCCTTGAACCTCCTAGGATGACGATAGGGGGGGTTGATCATAGGTTTGGGCCCCTCCTCCAACTCAATGGTGTGCTCAAACCCCTTGTTAGGTGGTCTCCCTGGTGGAATTGCCTCAAAGACCTACTGATGTCGTCCCAATAAATTCTTGATCTTTGTATGGTATTGTTGTCAACCTTCCGAATCCTTCTGAGTAATGATCAAGCATTCTGCGACATATGCTACCTCCTCATGTCTAAATATTCTCTCCATCCTCTTGGATGAAACTTTCCTGGGTGCTCCTGTCGACATACCTCTTAGAACAACCTTCTTCCCATCCTGATCTCTGAATCCCATTTCCAAGGTTTGGTAGTTGGTAGTAATTTTTCCCAAGGTAATCATCCACTGAACTCCTAACACCACATCTGTGTCTGATAGGTCAACCACATAAAATGTGTCTCTCACTGTATAGTTGCCTAGCTTCATCTCTAAGTTTGGAATTGTGTCTAGGCACTCCACTGTGTGGCCATCTGCTACCGCAACATCAAACCCCTCAAACTCCTCTGTCTGAAGTGCCCGTCTTGATACTAGTGAAGCGTCGATGAAGTTGTGGGTGGCCCCACCATCTATCAAGGAAATTTCCTGTTGCCCTTGAATAATCCCTCTGATACAGAGGGTATCATACCTGGGAACACCAGAAAGGGTTGCTATGACACCTCCCTTTGTTGGTTTCCTCCTTTTAGCTTGTTCTGGCGGTTGTGGGACTACTGGAGGATGGACTCGTGCCGGTGTTGGTGGTCTATGGGGAGGATGCTCCTCTGCTGGTGCTGACTCCTCCTCTGAACTAGTGGATCCACTGTCCTGCTCCTCCTCCTCACTGTCCACGCTATCTACTGCTACCTCAATATAATGAATCTCTCCTTTGCCCATGCACCTGTGGCTTGGGACCCAAGGATCTCTCCAACTAAAGCAAAGCTTCTTCCTCATAATCTCTTGCCTAGTCTCATGATCCAACTTCTCCTTGCCCTTCCATTCTCTTTGGAATGGCTTCCTGTCTTGATCCCTCTAGGGCACAAATGGTTTGGAGAAAGTTTTATTCTTTGGCACTGAGTCTGCCAGATCTCGAGTGTGAAGGATGGCATCCTGCAAAGTGGGAGGCCTGTATGCCTTCACCCATCCTCTCAAAGGCTCTGTGAGTCCTTCTGTGAATAGCATGATCAGCTTGGGCTCTGATATATCTGTCACTGCCATGGCTACCCGCTGAAACTCTGTGATGAACACCTCTACTATGCCAGTTTGTCGCAACTAGGCTAGATCCCTGAAGTGTATCTCGAGATCCTTCCTGTCAAACCTGTCCATGAGCCTATCTGCAAATTCCCTATAGGAGGTGATGCGACTGTAACCCAATGTCACCAGTCCATGATACCACCACTCGTGTGCCTCACCCTCCAAGTGTAAGGTCGCTAAACTGATGGCCTCTGTCTTGGTCATCTGGTTGAGCTTGTAATACGTGTCTAGCTTCTATACCCAAGCTCTGGCGGTGTATTTGGACGATCCGTCGAAAGAAGGGATGGTGAGTTTCCCAAATTTTCAAATGAAATCGAGTTTATGCCTCTGCTGGTGTTGTGGTCCTCCCCTCTGTGGCTCTTTGGGGCGGTTCCTGAGTCTGAGTCCATAGTACTCGACTAAGGTCATGTCCTGATGGAAGTCATGACCCAATGTTGCGTACTCCCTCCTATACTCTGCAATTTCGTCGGCATGAGTGAGTGGCCTCTGTGCTATTGGTGGCGATGCTGCTACAAGGGGTTCCCTCTGGAAACTGGGAAACAAGGGTCTGGGAATCCTACTCGCAAAGGTGTATGTACGAGAGGGTGACTGGGGTCTACTGCCTGCTCACGAGTTCCCCTGTGCTGCATGCAGAACTTGTGTATCTGGGGTGCCCACTCTAGCCAATCTATCAACCACTTGTGCCAAGGACCGAGACATGGTCCGTTGATTAGCTAACATACCATTGATAACCTGCATGAAAGCTGCCTCTGGATCTACGGGGGCCTTACCACTGCCCTCTGGTCACTCATATCTATCTCGTAGTATCCTCTCTGCCTCGCACTGAACATCATGCTCTTCCCTTCTCTCTGCTTCTCTGTGTGCCTCTTCCTCTTCCTCTGAGATAGGAGGAAAAGGGGGAAAATCAGGCCTATGCCTTCTTTCTTGATGCCTATTGTAAGTGACATATTCATCGCCTATGTGTTCACGACCCTCTGGGTCTTCCACTGCACTCATTGTCTTTAGTCACAGGCTGGCAGGAACCTAGCTCTGATACCACTGTAATGTTCCTGACTTGGCTAGTCTACGAAACACTGCTAATGTGTGTGTAGGATCAAAGGTTTGTAGCATATAAATGATCATACAAATAATAAACACGACAAAGGACTACAAAGTTTGTATTATGATATCTCTTTGGATTACAAAATGGTCGAATGCGGCTGAATAAACTGACAAAACTCGACTAGATCAACAGACAAAGGATCTTAGCCAGAATACAAATAAGCAACTGTGGTTGAATAAAATAACAACACTCGGCTAGATCAAAAGACAAAAGGATCTTAGCCGGAATACAAATAAGCAACTAAAAGATAATACCCAGAATATGGGAGCACTACGGAATCAATGAAGAATGATGGAAGACCTGGATAATCTTCCTGGTGACTAGGGTGTGTCTTTCAACACCGAAATAAGCCAACTGGTGTCTTCCTCCTGGAATAGACTGGACTATCTCTCTTGAGATGCGCCTCTTCTCCTCAATGACAAGTCATAATCTACACAATAATAAATTAGGTCGTTGACCCTTCCTTTATAGCTTTCCAAAACCCTAAATCATGCTGAAACCCTAATTCATTGTTGACTTCCAAAACCCTAAACCATGCTGAAACCCTAATTCACCATTGACTTCTACTTTTAGCTCATAATGACTTAAAAACACTTTTAACCCTTTTTAGCTCAATGTCACTTTCCAGATATAACACCTGTGACTGGAGTGACCTCTAGTAACCGTGTTTACCCCTCTTTGGCCCTAGCTATAGTATAACAGGGTAGTTTAGACCATTAAGCCTCCTCTCTAGAGCTCCTATTTGGAAAGGGACATTACAATCAACATTTCTATATTTTAATAAATAAGAAAACCATATACATAGCTATTAAGAATTTTAAAATCAATTTACTTTAATGATGTTTATTGATGCAGGAGCATCGCCAACAACAAGCGAGCAGGGGGACAAACACCAACACATTTTGGCACATGATGAATTATTTGAAATGTTTTGAAGTTTGATACGCCAAACATAAATGAAATAATTAAGAAAGGGCATACTTGTATACTGTAATCAGACCTTGAGCATCCCGCTCTCATCTGAAGGATTAAGAGGCATTTATGCTAGTAAATGTAAGTAGGTAGCTTTAAATTCTTAGATTAGACAGTTTTAGGAGCCGGAGGGAAAACAGATATAGACACCCTCACTTGTATCATTGTAACATTAGCATGATCAATAGAGCATAAAGAAAAAGAAGCAGAGAGCTGTGTAGAAGAACCCATGTACAAAAGTTCTGAGATTAATATATATGAAGCTTGATTTAGCCTCATGGTGTTCAAATACTTTCTGTGTATGCATGATTGAATGTTATGCTCATGATTGTTTTACTCTTTCTGTTATACATTTTCTTTGATGTGTGAATGTATGATTTCATGTTGAATGTATGAAATCTGAAGAGAGGGAGAGTAAAGAATGAGTTTCAATTGTTTCTCTGTCTGAGCAAGAGTTTTCCTGCAAGGAGTGCAGTGAAATTGTCCGCAAGGTGTGCGTTGACAGAAGTCAGAGTTCGTCTCTGCAAGCTCAGGAGGGATAACATTGTTCTCATTCTAGCAGAAGTGCAAGTTAAGCATAGGAGCCGTGCAAGGAGTGCATAGGCCGAGTGAAGTCTCAGAGTTACAACCTAAGTGAAATTGTTGAAAGAATATTGTCGCAGAGGGTTCACAGAGTCTAAGAATTCAAATACTTGGAAGTATTTGAAGAATTGTCGCAAGGAGTGCGTGCAGGAGTCTTCTTAAAGACTCGAGTTGTGGAGAAAGATCAAGAGGGATAGAGTCTTGGAAATTGTCGAAGAAAATATCAAGAGGGCTAGTGCCTTGAAGTGTTGTAAGAAGGCGCAGCGACGTTGTTTTGCAGGTGGATAAGTTTCCTGAAAGAACACTTTGTTCATTTTGCAGGAATCGTCAAGGAGGAATTGGACAGTCGGAATTCTCCGTGGAGAATTCGCGAAGTCTCGAGAGCCGTCAGATCTTGCAGAAGAGTAAGGAGAGTTACGGTGAGTGTTTTTCTAAGTGCAAGCTCAGGAGAAATCGGGTCGTAGGATCTGAGCCAACAAGGGCTGTTGGATTCACTCACATAATCTCATTTCGTGGATTCGCGAGTTGAAAGTTTAAAACCTTTGCATTAAGATTCACGAGCGGCGAAGTTGCGAGAGAATCGCAGTCGTCCATCGGAGGAGGACATGTGGCAGAGATCTAGGGATCTTGCGAACTCGGAGGTTTGTAAGGTGAGAGCCAAAATATTGGGTGCTCCAAGTCGCGAGTGGCGAAATCACGAGGAGCTAGGACAGCCGTAGGATCCAGGTCAAGGGAGGATCATTGGATGAGAGTCTCATCATGCCTATCGCGCATTTGGGGGTTTCATGGGTTGAAGAACCGAAAGCTTAGCATCAGGATTCGCGAAGTTGCAAAGTCTGAAACTCCGAAAAGGTGGGAAGTTCCGTTGTGGGACCCACGTTGACGACGTGTCGGAATTTCGGCATATCGGCGGATAGGAAGTCGAGACTTTTGTCCCGAAAGTCCCGAAGTCACGAGTTGCGATAAGGGGTAGCGAGGAGTTCGAGGTCTTGGCACTTTGGGTGTCAGGATACAAAGGAGGTAGCGCTTCGGGAAGTGAAGTTGCGAAGTGCCGAAGCTGGGCATGAGGGACACGTGGTAGAACCGCAAGGTGGGACCATGCGATAGATAGGCGGACACGTGTTACCTAGTGAAAGGAGTCAACACCCATTGACCTCTCGCATCTCGGGGATTCGTGAGATAAGGGAATGAGAGTTCAACCCTTCGACTCGTGAAGTCGCGAGTAGCGAGAACGCGAGGAGAAAAGTCAACATCGCTTCTCGGGGTTTCATGAAAGGAAGGTGCCAAGGTCGGACGCCACAACTTGCAAAGTGGTGAGTAGTGAGAGGAGCTAGCGTTAAGCTTAGTTGGTGGTCACGCATGGAGGGAACTGATAGAGGGGAGCTATACCCATTTTGTGATCTCAGGTATCGCGAGATTGGAAAAGAAGAGTCGGGAGCCTCGACTCACGAACTCACGAGTGGCGAGTTGTGACAAGCACCTTTTGGGTTAGGCCTTGGTCATAGTGTTGTGGTCGCACGGAGAAGTGGAGCTCGCGCCTAGTGTTGTTCCCGCAGGGGAGCTTCCGAAAGGACCTGTGGATCGATAATTTGAAGAAGATTCCGGTAGGGAATCGAAAGAGTCGATTCAGCTCAAAGGAGATAAAGAACGATCCTGTGAGAAGATCTCGGTCCGAGGGCTGATAGGTCTGCGTCAAGTGGTATCAGAGCCTGACTCTGTTTGTATACTTCAGACAGGGAAAGCAAGAAAGAAAATCTCAGCCATGCCGCCGAGAAGAAGAGACAAACAAACACCCGATCCGCCAGAGGATAGGGAGATGTCAAGAGAAAGGGGTAGGCAGGTGCCAAATCCATCCATGGAAAGAGATATACATGACCTACACGCCAGAGTCGTGGACATGGAAATAAAACAGCGGCACACAGCTGGTGTTCGAGATGTCAGTGAATATGAAAGTGAAGATGAAGCTGGACATGAAAGAGAAGAAGTTACAGCAGAAGATACAGCAAATGAATGCCTGATTAGGGCTGTTGCAAGAATGGGTGCTAGGGAAAAAATGGATATTCCAGTATATGAAGGAAACCTAGATGTTGAAGAGCTTCTAGACTGGATTAGAGCTCTGGACACATATTTTGATTATGAATATGTCGAGGGCCAAAGAGGGGTAAACAAGGTTACTAGAGGTCACTCCAGTCACAGGTGTTATATTCAGAAAGTGACATTGAGCTAAAAAGAGTTAAAAGCGCTTTTAAGTCATTATGAGCTAAAAATAGAAGTCAACAGTGAATTAGGGTTTCAGCAGTGATTTAGGGTTTTGGAAGTCAATAGTGAATTAGGGTTTCATCATGATCTAGGGTTTTGGAAAGCTATAAAGGAAGGGTCAGTGACCTAATTCATCATTATGGAGATTATGACTTGTCATTGAGGAGAAGAGGCGCATCTCAGGAGAGATAGTTCAGTGTATTCCAGGAGGAAGACACCAGTTGGTTGATTTTAGTTTTGAAAGACACACCCTAGTCACCGGGAAGATCATCCAAGTCTTCCATCATTCTTCATTGATTCTGCAGTGCTCCCATATTTCGGGTATTATCTTTTAGTTGCTTATTTGTATTCCAACCAAGATCCTTTTGTCTTTTGATCTAGCCGAGTGTTGTTATTTTATTCAGCCGCAGTTGCTTATTTGTATTATGACTAAGATCCTTTGTCTGTTGATCTAGTTGAGTATTGTCAGTTTATTCATTCGCATTCGGCCTTTTTGTAATCCACATAGATATCATAATACAAACTTTGTATTCCTTTGTTGCTTTTATTATTTGTATGATCATTTATATGTTGTAAACCTTTGATCCTACACACACATTAGCAACGTTTCCTAGACTAGCCAAGTTAGGAACATTACATTCCAACAACTCCCTTTTAGATAAAATATCAGCCTCTTTATTGAAAATCCTGTAGATATGATGGAAGCTAATATCCTGAAAAGTATTTGCAAGATCTCTAGTTTTTTGCTTCCAACCTTCAAGGTCTACTGCCTGAAGATTGCCATTTTGATTTATCTAATCAATAATTACCTTTGAATCCCCTAGGATCCGAATTTTTTCGATAGACCACAAGGATGCCATAGTAAGAGTAGCCCAAATGCCCATGAGTTCCACCTTTGTATTTGTACCATCCCTACAATTAATATGCCATTTAATAACATTCAACTCTAAAGTTTTGATGAGACCTCCAACATCGCAACACTTTCCATTTGATAGGGCCGCGCCATCAAAGCTTGCAATATAAAATCCAAATTTGTGAGTAATAGTGAAAACCCTGTTTGGGACAAATTTAAGGGAAGGAGGACGCCAAACAAAGGACCCCAAAATTCTGTGAGCCACTGAAAGATGAGAGGGTGACCTGTCTTCAAAAATAGATTTATTCCTATGGAACCGCCAAACTGATTGGTGCAGATTTATCCTTTGACCAAATGGAGAAACAATCATATATTGTAGTGCCATTCCAGTTTCTTTTTAAATTATAGAGAGTGTGTAGTCTAGCCCAGATTGCTTTTGTGAAGGTACAATGAATGAGCAGGTGATTGATGTCTTCTATATCGATCTTGCAAAGGAAGCATATCCCCGATCCTTCCCAACCTTTTTTCTGAAGTGTGTCCCAGGTCAAAACCTTTTTATTTCCAACCAACCATATAAACAATTTAATTTTTAATTGGATATTCAACTTCCATAGGTTTACCTTCCAGCCTCCTACAATCGGATAGTCCAAAGTTGAAATGAGAGCACTATACACATTCTTAACAGTTAGATTCCCTGATGAGTCCCCCCGAGTCCAAACAATGGTGTCTACAGATTCCTGAAGATTAATTCCCGCGCCAAGAAGCGCCCTTTGATACTGATCCCACTCTGAAGCAAGTCTACCACTTATACCCAGAGCTTCACTACTTAACCATGTATCTGTGATAGAATCCACACTGTTGGGGGATTTAACTTGTGCTAGGATTGTTTTCCTAAGATCATTAAGGTGAGATATCAAAGAATCCGAGAGAAATGAGTTGCCTCCCATACCAATTATCCGATCCCTACCTAAAGAGATTAGATGACCTGAGCCCGGGCACCAACACTGCAAGTGAAAAATCAAGTGAATAATACTAGTGAGGCTATTCTAGATTCTAGATGATCCTGGTTTCTTATGGGAGGCTTGTTTGTACCAGTTGATCACAGTTGAATTATATAGATATCTATATATCATAACTCTATGCCAAATACCATCCTGCGTCAAAACTCTCCATAGAGTACTGACTAGTAAAGCTGAATTAAAAAGTGGGAGATTTCTGAGGCCCCAACCACCACATTTACTCGGTCTGGATAATATGTCCCATCTACATAGATAAAACTAATGGTTAGACTTTTTCCCAGTCCATATAAAATCAAATATCAATTTGCAAATTTTGTTTAGAATCGAGCGCAACATGAGCTCCAAGGACATCCAATAAACAAGATGGCTTTCCAACACCACTTTCACCAATACAAAACGACCACCTAAAGAAAGCCACTTATTACACTAGGGCCCGATCTTTCTTTCCATTTTAGTCACTAACCATATCGAATCTTCATTCTTTGAGGGACCCGTCTTTAAGTAATAACCTAGATATTTGAATCATATCATCATCTCAATAAAGGAGTATGGAAGAAGCTCCTTTAATGGATTCAAATCCGTCTCTGATAATCCCCCGAAGTGGACTGTAGTTTTTTCATTGTTAATCATTAAACCCGAGGCAGTACAAAAAATCTGAAGAATGTTAGATATCTCCCTCCATTCATTAATATCCGCCTTTGTCATAATAAGGATGTCGTCCACAAACAAAAGATGTACAACCTTGGTCAATTTGGAGACTTTTATGCCTGAAATTGTGCCTTTGACAATGCTATTTTTTAACATGAGATTGAGCCCTTCCATAGCTAGGATAAACAATAACGGTGATAGCGGGCAACCTTGACGAATCCCCCTACCACTTTTGAAAAATTCTGGTGCCTCTCCATTGAACAACACAACAAAGGTAGAAGTTGTTACACAACTCATGATCCAGTTTGACAACTAGATGTTGAAACCCACTGTAATTAAAATCAGTCTTATGTATTCCCAGTCTATGCAATCATAGGCTTTCCTCAAGTCAAGTTTCATGACCAAGGACTTTAATTTCTTTTTTTATACTATGTAAACTTCCATGAGTTGTACCAATTGCATCTTGAATCCTTCCACCTGTAGGAAGTTGTTCAGTTGATAGGAACCTCGACAGGATTGGATTGATTCGATTAACAATAACTTTGGAAATCGCCTTATAACAAAGATTGCAAAGAGAGATCGACCATAAGTCATCAAAGGAAACATGTTTGTTTGCGTTTGGAACAAGAGACAGAAAGGTAGAATTCAGTCCTCCACTAATGTTGCCTTTCCTCCTCGAGTCCTCAACCATCTCAAGGAGGTCTTCCCCTACCAGGTCAAAAAAGTAAGTAAAGAACTTTGTTGTCCACCTATCTGGGCCCGGGCTCTTCTCTTTTTTGAAATGAAGAAGCACATCCTTTAATCCCTCCAATGTGATGGGAATATAGAGGGATTCCGCCTCCTCCTCCCTCACCATCCTAGGAAATATACTTGCTAACTTGACTTGATCATTTATATTGTAGTTTGACTGGGCCTAAAAAAATGCTTATAGTAGTCCACCGCTTCTGCCCTTATCGCTCCCTGATTAGTAATGATATTACCATTTCTATCCATGATTTCCCAAACATGTTTCTGGTTCCTGTTATGGCTGGCCAACTTATGGAAAAAACTAGTATTATTGTCTCCACATTTGATCCAGGTTGCCCTGCTGCAAAGTCTCCAAGACTCTTCCTCCTCGCGTAGGATTTTGTTCCTTTTAATCTCCATCTCCCTAATGAGTTGTTCCTTTTCCTAGTTTGAAGAATCCCCAATGAAATTCATCAAATTATCTTTAATCTCGGATTCCAGTTTCTCCAAGAGTGCCTTGTCTTTATCTTTACCTTCTTTAACCCAGTTTTTTGTTTGACACTTAAGTTCCTTTAACTTCTAGACAAGTCTACATTGCTTATCACCTTTTGTGAGAAAACGAGTGTCTTTCTAAACTTTGTGAACCAAAGCCACATAATCATTATCCTGTAGCCAATTATCATTTAGTTTGAAAGGGTAAGCCTTATAAGTAGGGGGAATTTCCAGCTACAAAAGGATGGGAGCATGATCTGAAATGAAAGGATATTCCACCTAAGATCTGGATAATCCCATAGCTGCCAATAATTCTTTAGAAACCAAGCACCTGTGAAGACGTCTCGCTATGGCTTCATGACCAGAGCGACCATTTCGCCACGTTGGAACCACTTTAATCGGCTTAACATCGATCAACTTCTTTGAAAGGAATAAATTTCTATAATAATCCTTTGTCAATCTAGGAACGAATGAGCCACCCCAGCTCTCATCCGAGGAGATAATGATATTTAGGTCACCAACAATAATCAGGTTGTTGATGGATAAGATGCCACTATCGGCCAATGAACTCCAAAAAATATTCCGATCATTTAGTGTCGACCGACACTCCCGCAGATGTGAAGGGGAATCTCTGGTATGAAGATTCTCGCATCCAAGAGAATCTGCTTCATCCATATAATCGGGTGGGTCCCTTTGTAGTTCAATATTTTCAAAAACTTCCTCAACTTCCTTACCAGCACAATCACGACGGGGGTGCCCTGTTTGTCTGCAAGCGTTGCATTGAAAATGTATCCCAAGATAGTCAAGCAAACGTACTAATTTGTGACCTCGCCACTCTATGCCAATGGAATCCGACAACCCATAGTGGATATCCATATCCACAAGTATTCTTCCCATTTTCCGCTCAGGGTTGGTAAAGCACTTAGACTTCAAAGAAATGAATTTACCAAGATTATCACCTATAGTTCGCAGGGCTCCTTCATTCCAAAGATGTAAAGGAAGACCTGGTAGGAGTACCCACAGATGACAGAGTTGAAAATGCTCAATTGTTGGGTTAAAGGCAACCTGCCAATGTTTGAGCATTAAGCTGCTTCTACTAAAAACCCAATGAGAACTCAATAACACAGTCTCATCCTTCGGAGACCTGCAAATAAACTCGAGCCATCCCTTTGTAAGAAATAAAGTCTCTGGCTCATAACCGAGAAGCGAAAACCAATGTTTTTTAACCCAAACCTCAATCGGTTCCTTTCTAAGGTAACTGTAAGAAATTCTACCCACGAGTTCGTAGAGGGCCATCCTGCATGTTTCTTCTAACCCCACATCTAAGCCTAACACCATTCTTGTAAGATTTCTATTAGCTTTCCACACCTTTGGCCGAGTGTTATTAGGATGCGTCAGTTTTTGGGTTTTCCTTTGTCCCTCCTGGGAAAGAAACCCTTTAGTACCAATCGGGGAGTGTCTAACAGTCTGATTTCCAAAAGTATGATAGCTAGGATGAAAAGTTGCAGGAGGCGCAACTAGGGAACCAAATAGAGGGTTGATCAATAGCTTAACTGGAAATCCTGTAGTAAATGACGACGTATAAGTGTTAGGTGGTGAAACCAAAGGCACATTCCCCAAGCCGCATGCCTTGGCATAAATGTCCTCTTATTCCCAAATGTACTCGTCATCAACACTCATAAGTGCCTTGATGTTCCTTTCCACCTCGTTAAGGAGGGAGGTTCCCATTAACGACCACCTGGAAACACACTCAACTCTGACCAATAAAAGGACTAACAAGAGTCCAATTTCCTAGATAAGTAATAAATAGCAGAAGGGACCCAAAACCCAAAGAGCCACTAACCCAAAAGAAACAAAAATCTATTAAATCACATTGAAGGAGAGGGACGCCAGACATGCAAAGTCAAGGTTACAATTAATGAAAGTGAGGCTTTGAAGAACAACTCTAAAAATCCCTGAAACTCGTAACATAACTAACCTGCATTCTAAGGTAAGAACCATTTGAACACTAATGTAAACTGGACCCATCCTCCACCCTTAGAACGCTTCCAAACTTCCAGATTCAAATAATCCATTCCCGCTCAAACCGTTGTTCGGCCCCAACCCATCACACTATTAATTAATTTGCCTAGATAAACTTACAACTATTGATAATTCACTTACAACATTCTGTTAAGTAACATTGAGACCCAAAAAATATTTTAATTTATTCAACAAAATCAATAACAAAATTAGAATGCTTGGAAAACATTTAACATTGAGACCCAAAAAATATTCTAATTTATTCAACAAAATCAATAACAAAATTAGAATGCTTGGAAAACAGAAAATAACGATCCATTCCACGGAAATAATTCAAAAACCCCTTCGAATCATGAGCAAAATTATAATTCAGATGGAACTATCAACACAATCCAAAAAATATCATCATGAAATCCATCCATTAGTCTACCCCACGCCCAATGTTTGAAGAGACAACCGCGGTTCAAATAGAGAAGATGATTGTGGATGGAGCACGCAAGCTCTTTTATTTTTTTTAAAGAATGCCATAGTCGCGCCCCACTACTTGGCAAGATAAACAGAGATTAGGATGAAATAAGCATTTTATTATTATTATTAAGTATTTAACCACTACTTGACAAGATAGAGATAGATTATAGATTCCTTCATAAAGGTTGAATCATCAAGTTTTTTTATTATAAGATTTAATTTTTAATTATTAAATATTTAACCACTTCTTTGCAAGATGGAGACAGATAAGTTGACCAAGGATGAAATACGCTTTACTTTTTAATTATTATATATTTAACCACTACTTATAGAGACAGATCACTTGATTATGGATGAAACACGCATCTTATTAAGTCGAAAGGCATACATCTATTGATAATGGACACAATTAAAGATCTTTTAACCTTATTTAACCTTAAACCCTAATCTGATGGCTATGCATTGAAGATGCTGGCATATTCTTAGTCATCCTCCAAAATCAATGGATCAATTTATTGTTCATAACTTTCTTGCATTTATCAAGGCATCCGTTAACATGTTTACTTTTTAACATTTACCTAATCACATTAAAAAATTTCTGTAAGGATGTGTAATTGCCACGTTCCATTTATCAACCTAATGCAGTCAAACGTTTCATATTACCACAGACGGATTACCACAATCGTTTTATATTAGGGGCACGCATTCTCAGTATAATATTGGGGACACGAGTTATCAACCGCTACCTTTCGACGTTCTCAGCGACGAGTTAGCGGCTGTGCTAGTTATTATACAATTTGTTTTTTTATTTTTAAATATTTATCAATTAATATATATATATATATATATATATATATATATATATAAAGAGGCTTATATTTATTTAATATATTAAGAGATTTATATTTATTGAAAATTTATAGATTAATTCGTTTTTCAATTAAAAATATGTAATGTGTGAGAGAGATTTAACATAGAAAAAAATAAAAATAAAAACCATAATTAATACAAATAACTTTCACACATATAATTTTATATCAATTAATCATTAAAATATCTAATTAACAC
Organism: Picea mariana; assembly: GCA_032191745.1. Taxonomy (NCBI): domain Eukaryota; kingdom Viridiplantae; phylum Streptophyta; class Pinopsida; order Pinales; family Pinaceae; genus Picea; species Picea mariana. Next base: position 28,522 of record JASDQU010011195.1, read on the forward strand.
AAATTATTCATTAACTTTATTAACATACTTGCCAAGTATAAGTTATAGCCTACAACTATAACACTATAACAAATGGCAAAATTTCAAACAAGAACATATCATCTCCTCTCGACGTTCATCAACCACGATTTAAGTCGCCTAGTCTCTAATTTATTTAACCAATGGCATTGGCATAGTCGCCTACTACAACGACCTAACAAGATCGAGATAGATTAGTGGACTAATACGCATCTTATTGTTATAAGATTTAATTTGTCTTCATTTAAATTATTTTTTTTCAAAAGCGATCGATTTCAGGGTACCGCGTGGCCAATTAAAGGTTCATGCTTAGGAAGATGTTTGAAAAAAGCTGTGAGAGCGGAGGCAAGCTCTGTCGCTTTTTTTTATCCAAATGTGTACTTCAGGACCAATGCTTCGGAAGACCTATATATTAGAATTTTCGTGTTTTATAGCATAAAACTATATGTTCAGTCCAGTCCACTAGAAGTCGTTTTTGTAATTTTAATATGGAAATGAATGCAGGCATTGTTATTTCACATGATCAATAGTGATTGATTTAGTAATAGCAGTTAGACAGACTTTCCAATGCCACATTCATTAACCACAACTCTATCCATATAGAGACTTTTTCAATGGCATATCACAACATTATTTATATAGATTTAGTTAAAGTCTAGTTTAAATGTTTGATTTTTTTGAAGTTTTTTAAGGGTATTTTCAGGGATCTAATGAAAAATTGTTGGAACTCTATATTTGAGTGATTGAATTTGTATAATTTCAATGTTCTAAGATATTTTTAGAGTGCTGAATTCATTTATGTCTTCAAAAATACAATTTAAATAACAAAAAATGATAATTTCACTATATCCCAATGAAAAAATTAAAAAATAAAATATTTAAAAAAAACCAAGTTAAAATTGAATTATAAGAATTTTAATTTCTATGTTGTTTCTTCCTGAGTTAAAACTATTAATATTCAAACTTGAATTATCAAGAATTTTAATTTAGGGGTTGTTTCTTCATTTGTTAGAAATATTAATATTCAATTTGGAATAACCATTAGTTATATTATTTCTTATTGTGTAGAAATTCTTTTAAATTTGACAAAAGCTTTGATAATGGTATAATATTTAAAACGAACAAATCATACTGTCCAATTTCGAAAACAATAAATATAAAATAAAAATTGTGAGTGCATTTTAGCTCCCGATAATAATTTCGTTGAAAACTTAAAAGTGAAAGGACTTGGTCGGGCGCACATGCTCTCACAAGTTGCCCTTTGTTTTGTTCGTCAGTGTGGCGTTTCTCCTGTCGCTGAAGAAAGGAAAGGCCTCCTTTTTCATTATTTAAATCAAAGAAAATAACCTGAAAATTTGCAATGGCTCTGCTGCCTGGCATGGGAGTGGGTACTCTCCCATAAGCGTCGGTATTACTGACCATTATCTTGGATTGGGTTTTACTTGCACAATTTCTTGTTACCTTCCTCCGGGTTTTGGTTTTGCAGTGTGTTTGTATTATTGCTGGAAAGGTGTATTGACGTGCAAAATAAATTCTTATTTAGAGATTTCTAGACATATATTCGAACCTGTGGTCTGAATCTTTTTGTTGTGTTATTACTAAGAAAGTAACATCATGGGGGATCCTGGTTTCGTCTCTGGGTTTATTGGTGTGAGTATTGACGTTGCAGTGCACAATATTTTCCATCACGTTAGCATTGCACTCCGCTGCAAGGAGGAGTTGAATTCTCTGAGAGATCTGGTAATTAGAATTGAGCCTATTATCAGGCAGATTCGGCAATACCGTCTGGCATTAAATAAGAAGAGAGGAATTCCCATTTCGCAAAGCGATATTAATATAAAGGCCTCAGTTGTCAATGATTGGCTTAAAAAGATGGACGGCCTTCTCCGAAAAGCATCTACAATGGCGCAGGACTGCAGCATACAAAGTTATGACTTAATTTCTCGCTATCGAACAAGCAGAAGGATCACCCGTCTCAATAGAGTAATCACCCAACATCTCGAATCGGTTACTTTGATGGGCTGGGTAAGCGTCCTAGAGGGACTTGGGCAGATTAAGGAAAGCGTCGAAGCGTTGGCAGTTTCTTCTTCGGCCAGTACTTCGGCAACCACATCCGAACCTGTAACTTCAACGGGCATCATCATCAACGAACCCCTTATAGTGAGACAACACAATGCTTTGGAAAGGCTGGAGGAGTTAGTGACCGATCCAGAGGCTAACTCTCCCTTCTCGCGAATTGGCGTGGTTGGCAAGGGAGGTTCCGGCAAAACTCTGCTTCTGAAAACACTCTTCAACAACCAAAAGGTGAGGGATCTCTTTCGCGATGGTTTATTCCTTTGGCTCACCGTTTCTCAGTCTCCTTCTATTTCAAGTCTTCGGAATGAACTCTGCACACAAATAGCCATGCACACGACCGTTGATCCTCATACAAATATGAACGTACAGTTGAATGAGAGTTTGCAGGGAAAGAGGTTCGCCCTGTTCTTAGATGATGTGTGGGACGATCATGGTGCGAAATTGCTGGAGGAATTGGGTGTACTGGGGCTAATTGATTCCAACTCCAAAATTGTTGTGAGTTCGAGGAATTACAGAGCACTCTTGGAGATGGGAGTTGCAAAGGAGTCCACAATGACAGTGGGGGATTTGATTGAAGATGATAGTTGGCGGTTGTTTTCTTATTATGCTTTTCCATATAACAAGGGAAATGTGCCAGCAGACATCGATCAGGAAACGGCCAAGGTTGTCTGTGACTAGTGTGGAGGGCTTCCCCTTGTCATCAAAGCAGTAGCGAGGGCAATGGCAGGCATTACTGATGCAAAGGAGTGGAGGTTCGCAGTCGAAAGGCTGCCAAACGATAACAGTAAAGACGATCAAGCTATCTATGGTCGCCTAAAGTTGAGTTACGATGCACTTGGCAGCCACGACGTAAATCTGCAATTGGGCTTTTTATACTTAGGTGCGGCCTTCGTAGAAAACCGAGTTGTTCAGGTCGATAGTGAGGTGACTCTGTTGTGGATAGGAGAAGGGATCCTGGGCAAGAAGAAGAAATTACGTGAAGACGAGGGTGGCCACGACCCATTCGGGATGGGAAGAATGTACGTCAAAATTCTAGCGGATCGTTGTTTGATCGAACCGACCATGAAAGACGTGGATGGGAGCATTGTCTCTTTCAGGATGCACGACGTCCTACGTGGATTGGCAATACGGATTGCTGAGGAGGAAGAAAACTTCTACTGCCTTTCAGGTAAGGGTCGGACAGCTGTGAATGAAAATGAATTTTCACCATACACTCGCATTGCGTTGAGCGACAACGAATTGAGTTCGTTTTCCGAGTCTATAAGAGCTCCACAAATATCCTCATTGCTATTAAGGAGAAACAAAGAATTTAAAGAAATTCCCAAAAAAGTGATTGGGAGTATGATCTCCCTTAAGATTTTGGATTTGGCCCGCACATCTCTCTAGTCATTGCCAGAGAGTGTGGGGTGTTTGAAACAACTGGTGTGTCTGAAGTTAGCATTGATGCCCATTAAAAGGTTGCCTGCATCTTTTACAAATCTGGCAGCCCTCCAAATCCTTTCTCTGCAAGGCTCTAAGATCACGGAATTACCATCCGACCTTCACAAGTTAAGATCATTAAGTTATCTGCACCTTGACTCGTGTAGTGATTTGAAATGTCTACCCAGTAGTATTTCAAGCATCACGTCTTTGCAGTGTTTGTACATCATGGGTTGCACGAATATGACGTGGACAACAGGTAAGAAGACGGCTTCTATGAAGAGTTTGAGCAGTTTAACGCAACTCAAAAGGTTACGTCTAGACAACCATGGAGAAACAATGAGTGAGGGGACGATAGGAAGTCTGGTTGACATGGAGACGTTTGAATTGTGGCTTACTCAAATGGCGAGTTTACCCCGTGGCCTGTTTAACCTTCGAAAGTTGAGAAAACTGAAGTTAGTGTGTCCTGCAATGGTTAGGATGGAAAGTATGTTTTCTGAATTTCAAAATTTAACTCTTCTTCGTTAATGGCGTTGCTTTATGTTGGAGGAGTTACCTGATTTACATGAACTTAGGAGTTTAAAGCAACTAGATATTTTTAAGTGTAATAAGTTGAAGAAGTTTTCCAAGGAGTTTGGTGAAATAGGAGCCTTTCCTTTATTAGAGAAATTTGCAGTGATTCAATTAGATGAGTTACAAGAGCTGCCCATAATAGAAGAGGGTGTAATGCCTTCACTTAAAATGGTGTAACCGTAATGTTATGTGAAACATTAAAGATGTTTCCTGAAAGTTATTTGAATATCAAGCAACTTCAAATACTTAAGGTGTATGAATGCTCAAGAATAGAGAATAGAGAGAAGGTGGAAAAAACAAATGAAAAGATAAAAATAATAATAATGTCCACTACAGAAACCGAAGAATTTAGAGACAAATATCTGCAGATGCAGATGAAAACTGCTATGTCAAGTTGGTTTTATAGTGAATTTACCACTGTGAACTTTATCTTTTCCTTGAAGACTTGTATAAAAATATATGAAGTTATATGAATAATATTTTCATTATCTAAATTTAAAATTTTTATTTTCACTTTCAATATTTGTGTATGAATAATATTTTTATTATCTAAATTTAAAATTTTTATTTTCACTTTCAACATTTATATATACACAAATAGTTTGATAAACAATGTTTTCATTATCAAAATTTGTAATTTATGTTTTCTTTATCAATAAATATATATATATATATATATATATATATAATTAATTTTATAAATTAAATAATTTTAATCTTAATAGCTATAATTTATCTTCTTATTATTAACTTTTATACATTTTAATAAATAAGTAAATCATATACATAACTAATTTTAAAATCATCAAAGTTTCACTTTAATGGTTTTTATTTTAGTTTACTTTATTATTTAAGTATTTTGAGTCTTGTGAAATGAATAATAAATTAAATTAACAGTGAAAAAAATATTACTATATATTTTTTAAAAATTTAACGTATTTTAGATTATTTAATTTAATAAATATTACATAAATAAAAAAAAAATATTTTTATAATTAATTGTCATTTCTTCAAATTTATAAAATTAAAAATAGATTTAAATCATTGTAATGTTTTTATTTTTGGATTGGGTTTATGTCAACCAAACTAAAGGGGTGATTTGATGTTACCAACAAGCTCAGGGGGTTTAGAGGAGTTATATGATGCTTTATAGGTCTGTTTATCATCTTCCATCATCAGGATCACACCTTAGTAAGATTTCGATTTCGATTTATTTCAATCGTTCCAGTAATTTGAGAGTATTAATGTGCAATATTTTTTCACAAAGATTGTCATTTTAATAATTTATCTAAGAGGGATACCTTGGTGTAATAGCTCGTTGGAATAGGGATGAAGAGCTCTAAATGATGGAGAGGATAAAAAGTGACTTTCAATGCCCAAAAATGCTTTAAAATCAAATAAATGACTTTTTAGAGTAAAAAGACTTAATAAATCACTTTTTAGAGGAAATACTAAAGTCAAATTAAAAAGTCACTAGAAGAGAAAGAACAAAAAGGGATATAAATGTACAATGAGAGTTCATTATCTAGTTATGTTGATGACTATTTTTTATATTGGTTTGGAGAGCTTTTAGAGCCTTTGTGATTTAGAGTAAACCCTTGTGTGGATTGGTTGCGATGGTGAAAATTCCACCTTAGTTAATCAAGTTTCGGTAGTGAAATATTTCACCCTAGCCATTAGGAGGGGAGATCATTTAGATCTTCCACTTGCATCTATTGTTGAGGAAGCTATTTTTCCTCTTGCAACAATTTGGGGTTTGGGAAGATTGATTTCATCTAGTTGCATAGATATTTTCCTTGGGAAATCGAGTTCATCCTTTGGAGGTCGAGTTCACTTGGTACAGGTCGAATATTTGGTGTGGGAGCCATATCTTCTTGTGTAGGCCAAGTTGGGTTGCGAGAGGGTCATTTTTCTTGTAGCAGGGGTCATATTTTTATTGGAGGGGTTGAGTTCCAGCGATTGGGAGGAGGATTTCTTATAGAAGGAGATTGTAACTCCTATTACATCCATAGGGTATCAAAAAGGGGGAAATTCCATTCACATTTTTTGTTGTTAATCATATCCAAACTCATCATCAGTTTGTGATCATTGTTGGTAGTACCCAGGGCAGGAAAGAGGCATATATCAGACATGTACTCGTTGGTTCTTTCATGTACTTACCTATAGGTTAGAATAAATGATATAATTGATTTATTTGTTGGGTATTCTTGATGTTAGAACATTGTAAGGGAAGTATTATCAGAACTGTATTACATGGGTTATTTGCTATCCTAGTAACCTAAATAAAGTATTATTCTTTGCCACCAATGCTATCATTTTTCCAATCATGAATGCAAGCAAACCCTTTATGTTCCAATATCTTTATGTGTCTTCTATAAATTGTTGTTTGCATCAAATTGTTTGACAAAAACTCTAAGCCAACAACACATAAAAACATAACAACATTCGTAAGGGATGTTTATAGTGGTATTCAAGCATGTTGGCCAAGTGTTTGACAAAAACACTAAACCATAAATACACTTAAAAATATACAACAACTAATAAAGGGGTATGACATTGGGTTCTTGTGTATGCCAACTAAGTGTTTGTTAAAAGATTTGAACCAGAAAATCACCCAATAACATAAAAACAATAGGAAGAGAGTTATTCGGAGGGTTTGGAGTTTGTGAACGAAGTGTTTTACATAATTCATGAATTAGGAAATCACATTAAAACACTACAACACCAATAAGAGGGATTTATATTACTATTTGGGGCTTGTTTGTCAAGTGTTTGATGAAAGTCCAACACCAAGAAAACACCCAAAACATCATAGAAGTGAGTAAGATTTTATATTAGCAATGGGTGGGGTTAGTACAGTGGTATTAGAGCGTGTTTTCCTCCCAATCTGAGGGGTAAAATGCAAAGAACATTTTTAGATTGTTTTGATACATTTGGTGGCTTAGAAAGATGGATCAAATCGGGAATCCATGACAAAAATTTTACAAGCATGTCAATAATATCAAAAGAATCTAACAACAGAACGTCTAGAGTGGTTGATGCAATAATTATCAGATGGTGACGCGAAGACCTCACTTCAGGATGAAATTTTGACAGGACCACAAGTTAACTTTTCCGATGTGCATGATGAGGGTGTGTTAGCACTCAAATACAATGAATCTTTGGTGTTAGATGATGATCTAACTTCTAGGGAGTTATGCATGAGGGATGATGAGGAGGAAGTTGGGAATCTTACACATGAGCTTCATATGGATTCGAGTTTGGAACATTCTTCATCATTTCAGTCATCCATGGCAGTCAGGACACCTGAGGATGTTAGTGGTACTTATGTTTTGACAAAGGATCTTCTTATGAGGGTGGAGTGCGAGGAGCATTCAAATTTGTATGGGGTAGTTGAGCATATACCTTGCAGACTAGCCATCAGGGAGGTATGTGCACCCACTTATAGTGGGAATGGATATATTGAAGACATGGACACATCAATATGGGATTGTGGGGCGATTCCTTCAGAGAGACTTCTTGATAGGGACTTTAAGCATACCATTAAGTTTGGATGGTCCAAGGGCGAGGAGTTGATAGATGAGCTTCATCAAGAAACATATTCCTCAAAGATTTATCTTCAATTAGGATATCACCATACTACTTCTGGGTGTCATTATGGGTACTACGAGTTATTGTTCATGCCATTGGGGTTGACCAACACACTTTCCACCTTTTAGTCTCACATGAACCCCATCTTCACACCGCAACTATAGGGGTTTATGTTTGTGTTCTTTGATGATCTTCTCATATACAATAAGACATGGGAGGATCATTTGAGATAGTTAGAAGAGATGTGGGGCATGATGGAGAGAATATTCATGCATGGGACATAGTACTCTCCAAACATTGATTTTTTATCAGGCTATCATTAGGACAAGGACATGGAGCTTGGCATGACATATGCTTTACATTGTGGCCATGTGATCAGTATGCAATATGTATAGAAACATAAAGAGCAGATCCATGACAGATTTGATTGGCTCACAGGGATTTCAACTGATTGGAAGTAACACCTTCTAGTGGAATATTCCAAGGACCAGTTTGTTTGCGAGTTGATGGATGGTCACATTCAAGATGACATGTATGGAGTGGTGGATAACATTATCTACTACAGGGGCAACACATACTTGGTTTCAGAGTCCACACTTAAAGAGGAGATCATGAGGGATATGCATGATGCACCCTTGGTGGGGCATCCTAGGTACTTGCAGACTTACCAACAGATCAGAGAAAGGTTCTCATGGAAGGGCGACGAGGACGATGTGTGAAGACATGCAAGGGAGTGAATGAATTGTCAGCAGAACAAGTTAGAGCATACCGATCCAGTAGGATTATGGTAGACTACACTCATTTCAGGATAGAGGTGGGAGAGTGTGTTGACAAATTTCAACAGAGGTCTACCAGAGGTGCATGGAAAGGACTACATTTCAAGGATTTCATCAGAGTATGAGGCGCTGGAGGTAGAAGAGCAGTTCTTTAGGGAGGAGTTTAGAATCCATAGGGTGTCGGAGTACATTGATCATGATAGGGACAACAAAGTACTCAGCACATTTTGGCAGGAGTTTTACAGATTACCTAACACAAAGTTGATCAGTGTAGCATGGTTGGAGTTGGTTGGTATGAGGCCTAGTGGATTTATAGTTTGGACGTGGGTTCCAGGAACTCATATGATTGGTCCACTTCATTTTTGGGATGCTCTGAGAGGATATAACGGGGCACATTATATATGGAAGGATAGATTTTCTTTGTCGATACCCAGGATCAAGTATGTCAATGGACTTTCATAATTTGATTCCACTGAGGCGCATCTGCAAGATATGATCCATAGTAGTGGGGTCGAGCCTTCTAGGAATTACAACTTGGTGTTCCAAGAGTGGAGGCTAGAGTATGGGTAAGAGGTCCAACCACTTATGATCAGAGCGGTGCAACGTCAACATGGTGGGTTCTTTTTTAGAATGCCTTGGTACCCTGGGATTTTATGGGTTAACAGTTTTGCAGCTAGTACAAATGGGAGAGCCAGTTGTTATTCTCAGAAGCTTATTCATATGGATAATTGGATTAGTTTATTAGGTGGGATATTTTATGAGGGGTGGAATGGGTATTTACAATATATGTTTGCTCTATTGATTGGTGGGTTTCAAGAGGCCTCTTGTGCTAGTACTTTGCAGGGAATTATTGTATGCATTAGATGCTTCACATTTTTTAGGTTGGTTTAGGACCCTAGGATCATTCTTAGCTTCAATTTGGTTCATTTTTTATATCATAGGTTTGTGATGGAATTGCTTTAGGAAAAGCAATATTTGGGAAGGGAAGACTGTAATGTCCCCATTTTTGGATTCCCTTACTCTTTAGTTGGAGACGACCTTATGGGTTTATGTCAACTTGACCAGAGGGCGATTTGATGTTACCAGAGAGCTAAGGGGGTTTAGAGGAGTTATATGATGCTTTCATAGGTCTCTTATCATATTTCATCACCATGATCACACCTCCATAGTCAGATTTTGATTTCAATGCATTTTGATCGTTCCTATAATTTGGGAGTATTAATGAGCATTATTTAATGGATTTCACTAAGGTTTCCATTTTAATAATTTGTCTAGGAGGAGTACCTTGGTGTAATATCTCATTGGAACTGATATGAAGAAATTTAAATGATGGAGAGGATAAAAAGTGACTTTCAGTTCCCAAAAATGCTTTAAAATTAAATAAATTACTTTTTGGAGTAAAAAGGCTTAAGAAATTAGTAAAGTGATTTTAGAGGAGATACTAAAGTTAAATTAAAAAGTCACTTGAAGGGAAAAAAGAAAAAGGGATATAAAAGTACAATGAGAGCTCATTCTCTCATTATGTTGATGATTGTTGTTGATATTGGTTTGGAGAGATGTTGAAGCCTTTGGGATTTGGAGTAAACCCTTGTGTGGATTGGCTTCGGTGGTGAAACATTCCACTCTAGCTAATCAAGTTTCAATGGTGAAATATTACACCCTAGCCATTAGGAGGGGAGATCATTTGGATATTCCACTTGCATCTATTGTTGAGGAAGTTATTTTTTCTATTGAAGTAGTTTGGGGTTTGGGAAGATTGATTTCATCTAGTTGCAGAGATATTTTCCTTAGGTAGCCGAGTTCATCCTTTGGAGGTAGAGTTCACTTGGTACAGGTCGACTATTTGGTGTGGGAGCCATATCTTCTTGTGTAGACTGAGTTGGGTTGTGAGAGGGTCGTTTTCTTGTAGCATGGGTCGTATTTTTATTGGAGGGGTTGAGTTCCAGCCATTGGGAGGTTGATTTCTTCTAGAATGAGACTGTAGCTCCTATTGCAACCATAGGGTATCAGAAGGGGGGCGATTCCATTCACATTTTTTGCTACTAATCATATCCAAACTCAACATCATTTTGTGATCATTGCTGATAGTACTTAAGGCAGGGAGGAGGCATATATCAGACCTGTACTCTTTAGTTATTTCATGTTGTTACCTACAAGTTAGAATAAATGATATAACTGATTTATTTGCTGAGTATTCTTGTTGTTAGAACATAGTAAGGGAAGTATTATCAGAATTGTATTACATGGGTTATTGTTATCCTAGCATCCTGAATAAAGTATTATTATTTTCCACCAATGTTATCATTGTTCCAATAATGAATGCAAGTGAACCCTTTATGTTCCAATATCTTTATGTGTATGTTGTAAATTGGTTGAAAAAATGTATGCATCAAATTATTTGACAAAAACTCTAAGCCAACAACATAGAAAAACATAACAACATGTGTAATGGATGTTTATAGTGGTATTCAAACATGTTGGCCAAGTGTTTGACAAAAACAATAAACCAAAAATACACTTAAAAATATACAACAACTAATAAAGGGGTATGAAAATGGGTTCTTGTGTATGCCAACTAAGTGTTTGTTTGTCAAGTGTTTGAAAAAAGTCCAACACCAAGAAAACACCCAAAATGATGCAGGAGCATCGCTTCAAAGCCAACCATGCGCCATCCATCTCAGCATACGCATGCATTTAGTGGGAGGAGAGAGGTGCAACTCTCTCACATTCAAATTTTGAATTTGATGTAATTGCATTAATGTATGTAAGGCCGTGGAGCCATGAAGCTATGCCTATGCGCGGGCTTTAGATTAAAGATAGCCTTAAATGGTTGTAAGGCTGGATCTAGCTCCGATCTGGACTAGACAACCATTTAATTGAAAATTCAATGTAATTGAATAGAGTAGGTGAGGATGGAGGGAAGAGCTCGAAGAGCCCCCTCATGTAAAAGATATTTTGATCTTGTTTTGGATAGGTAGCAAGAGTTAGAAGAGAAGATAGAGAAGGAGCCGAGACTCTGTCAAAGTCTGAGCTCAAGAACATCTTGTACAGGCATTTTCACATTAATACAAAGAGCAGATTTCCTGCATTGAGATTCTGTGTGTTTATGTGGTTATGGATGAATGGCTTTGTGTGTTCTTTATATGCTGTGAATGTATGTTGTAGATGTGCATTTGCAGGGACAGATAGGTTTTGTTATCTGTGAGGTTTGATTTTAGGTATGGGTTCTTTGTGGTCTCATGCCAAGAGGGCGTGACAAAACGCTATGGGTTCTGAGAGCCAGTGCATAGAGTGCACTTCCAATTCTGCGGAATTTGGGCAAGGACGTGCCAGGAGGGTGCACTAGCTGAAGTCATTGACTCAAGGAAGAAACCTCAAGGTTGTTGAATACCTTGGAGGTCAGGCTGTGCAGAGGACGACACAATAGAAGACAAAATCTCTAAGGAGTTCAGTAGGATCTCTGCCAGGAGGGCATTAAGCAGATGCATGGGTTGTATTGAGGAGAAGAACTCTATCTTGAGTTCATAGAATACAGAAATTCTGAGGAATTCTAGAAAAGATTTGCCAGGAGGGCATTGAGCAAGTGCACATAGTGCACAAGAGAACTCTACTGTGAGTTCAAAGAGAAACTAGAATCACTAAGGATTCTGGGGAAGCTCTACCAAGGGGGCATTGAGCAGGTGCATATAATGCACAGGAGAAGAAGACAGAATCACTGAGGATTCTAGGAGGCTCTGTCGGGAGGGCTTTGAATAGGTGCCTATGTGCACAAAGAGAATTTCTTTGAGTTCTGGAATAGAGAAGTGTTCAAGGAGGAGGACCTACACAGGGTTGTTGAATACCCTCCAGGCTTAGCAAGGAGTGCTTGAGAAAGAGGCTGCCAAGAAGGCATTTCCATCCCTTCAAGGAGAGAAAGGGACAGAGGACAAAGACCTGTGCAAGGAGCGCACCAGGCCAACACCCAGATGAAGTGTTGATCGACAACCATCTGAAGGCTTGTCAAGCTCAAGGAGTGAGTGCAGAAGGACTTTGGTTCAAGTCTAGAAGCTTAGGAAGGAAAGCGTTTCCAAGAACGCAGACAGAAGTCAAGTGTGTAGGCTTCGTAGTAGAGATAAAGGTCGAGGCCTTTTGAATATTTAGAAATATTCTAAGGCCGGAAGAGAGAAGAGAAAGCTCAGGAGGGCATAGTTGTCGTCGGATCAGGCGAGGATAAGATCTGGATCGTTGAAGTTTCACGTCCAGGAAGCAGTAGGAGAGCGCAGTGGAAAAGAGTAGATATAGATCATCAGATCTAGCCCATACAACCGAGATTTAAACCCTCACGAGCAGAGGAGAGAACCCGAAAAGTCCCGAAACGACAGAGGCATCGGGATTTCGGGGTTCAGAACTTCAGAGGTTTTGAGGATAGGAGACCGGGAGACTAGAGGTCATGGGTCGCGAAGTCCCGAAGACATCGAGACCATGCATATGCAGAGGATACGTGTCACGAGATCCTTACATTTCAGGTATTTGGACATCGAAGGGGTGAATGGAGGAGTCTTTCAGCTTCGCAACTTGTGAAGTCCTGAAGCGATCAGGGCCATCCATCTGTGGAGGACACGTGGTGATGATCAGGGAACTACCAGAAAATTGGACATTGAGAGTTCGAAGGGCCAGTAATTAGTGCATTGAGGTCGCAAAGTCCCAAAACACTGACAGAATTGGGACTGCCCAACATAAGGACACGTGGCAGTGATCAAGGTATCGGAGAAAATCCCCGAAAGGACTATTTCGGTACTTCAGGTACCGGAAGCTCGAAGGAGAAAAGGGTTTGCAACGGGGTCACGAAGTCACGAAACGCGACAAGCCGGGGAAAAGTAGCCCTTGGAGGAGAAAGTTGAGGATCGACATTTCGGGTGTCGGGAGATCGAAGAGTCAGGGGCTCTCGACATCAGGACTCAGGGAGTCCCGAAATCCAAAATTCCATTTCAGGAAAAGGTCACGGTCGTGTCGAAGGCCGTATGCAGGTGAAAACTTGCATCTTGTGCATGTTAGCACAAGTGGAGGTTTCGGGGAAATGGACCTGTGGATCGAATTCTTGGGGTTCTGATAGGGATCCAAGGGAGCCGCTTCGGCTCAAGTAAAAGAAGAACGATCCTAAGACCGGGAGGTCACGCAAAACCTGCTGAGGCAGGGGTGCTACACGAGAAGTGGTATGAGAGCCACTTTCTATCTGTAGATTTCAAGTAGGGTAGGAAGAGAAGGGAAAGAAAACACTCTGATACACACCAGAAGTGGTATCAGAGCCTGAATCTGTTTGTATATTTCAGGCAAAGGAAGAAAGAGGAGAAAGAGTACCCTGATACACATCAGTTTGGTATCAGAGGTAGCTTGCAGAGACAGGCAAAAGGAGACAGAGTATTAGAACTCTATGGAGATTGTTGCAGGTGTGCAACAGTCAAAAGGTAGTCAGGTCGACTGTAAAGGAAGGCTGGAAGCACTCTCAGTTGCAGAGTGATAGCAACAGATTTTCCAGGACGATAGATAGAAGGTGAAGATGGCTACTGAAGGCCATGAACGTGGTGGAAGGAAGAACCATCAGCAGCCGAGCAAGGCTAAGATGGATAAAGAGCTCGCCGAGATCAGAGCGAGAATGGAGAAGCTTGCATTGCAGATGCAGTAGGATGCAAGGTCACGATGGGTGTACGAATGGCCCATCAGGACAAAGGTGAAATGGCCAGTCAAGGAATTATTGGCCAGAAGACAGTGGAGGCTTTTGAGAGGGTGGTTGAGGCATGCTGAAGACCTCAACAAACCAGAAGAGGAAATGGTTAAGGTATGTCAACCAGAGGCTGGGAGAAATCTCAGTGATGTTGAGGATGAAAAAAGGTCACAGGATGATCTCATAGACTGCCAAGAGGGCAGAACAAAAATTCCCAATTGCCAAGAGGGCAATGAGATGAGATCGTTGCGGGATATCATAGACTATCAAGAGGACAGTGAGGGAATTTCACATTTCCAGGAGGGCGATAAGATGAGATCACTGCGGGATCTCACAGACCGCCAAGAGGACATGACTGAAAATTTCGATTGCCAGATGGGAAATGATATGGGATCCGAGGATCTCATAGACTGCCAGGTGGGTAGCAGAGAAATCCCATATTGCCAGGAGGGAAAGGGAATAGAAATGAGGCTATGTAAAAGTCTCATGAACTCGGAGGTGAGTTCACATCAGCAAGAGGAGCTGATAGAGGAAAAAGATCAGAAGGACATTCTGATCATTGGGGGAATTCAAATATTCTTGCCATTGAGCCCAACTGAGGCAAGGGTCTGTGTTGCAGATGCAACAGCAGGGGAAAGACAACCAGCTATGACTATTGGAGAAATGGAGCAGACATCAAAGGCTACCCAAGAAGAGGGAAATGAGCATTCCAAGTAATGGCTCAACTTTTTCAGCCAGGAAGCTGAAAAGGGGATAGCTGCAGCACTGAAGCTGACAACAAAAGAAGAACATGAAGGTAAGCTAATTAATCCATGGAAGATGGAGCTGGAAATGATGGAGGCTTGGCTGAACAATCCAGAGCCAACAAATGACTTCCATGAACAGACAATCAGGTAGATAATTGAAGAGGAGCATTATGAGGAATCGCTCAGAACTTTAAGCCAGGGAGCTGAACAAGTGATGAAGACTACAGTACCGAGGTATGCAATGGAAGATGAGGGAAAATTCCAGGCTGAGGAGCAACTGGAAGAAGTTGGAATTCAACCAGCAGGGGAAATGGCAAAAGTTGAGCTGCCAGAAGAAGAAGTTGAACAATAGATCAGTGAGAAGACTGCAGAGCTGTAATATATTGCAGAGTGGCAAGTTGAGGCCACACGAGAGGAAGAATATGGCATGGGAGATCATCATGAGAAGACAGAATTGCAGTCGAGGAGACTGCATGAACAGAGCCAACCGGAGCAGCAGCTGGACTAAATGATCGAGAAGATCAGGAAGCTGATATTGAAGTCAGCAGAAGAGACTGCCAGTAGGGAGAAGCTGAGCAGAAGGGAGACAACAATAACAGTAGATCAGCGGAAACAACAGCAGCAACAACAAAGAGATGGAGCAGAGGAACAACTCCAAAGAGTTGTTTGGGATCCAAGAGGATTTCAACAGCCAGGGTGGAGAGCTCATGAGCAGGAGCTCATGAATTTTTTGCAGCAGAGGAGTATGATGCAGGAGCATCGCTTCAAAGCCATCCATGCGCCAGCCAGCTTAGCATACGCGCACATTTAGTGGGAGGAGAGAGGTGCAGCCCTCTCACATTCAAATTTTGAATTTGATGTAATTGCATTAATGTATGTAAGGTCGTGGATCCATGAAGCTATGCTTATGCGCAGGCTTTAGATTAAAGATATCCTTAAATGGTTGTAAGGCTGGATCTAGCTCCGATCTGGACTAGACAACCATTTAATTGAAAATTCAATGTAATTGAATAGAATAGGTGAGGATGGAGGGAAGAGCTCGAAGAGCCCCCTCATGTAAAAGATATTTTGATCTTGTTTTGGATAGGTAGCAAGAGTTAGAAGAGCAGATAGAGAAGGAGCCGAGACTCTGTCAAAGTCTGAGCTCAAGAACATCTTGTACAGGCATTTTCACATTAATACAAAGAGCAGATTTCCTGCATTGAGATTCTGTGTGTTTATGTGGTTATGGATGAATGTCTTTGTGTGTTCTTTATATGTTGTAGATGTGCATTTGTAGGGACGGATAGGTTCTACTATCTATGAGGTTTGATTTCAGGTCTGGGTTCTTTGTGGTCTCATGCCAAGAGGCCATGACAAAACGTTGTGGGTTCTGAGAGCCAGTGCATAGAGTGCACTTCCAATTCTGCGGAATTTGGGCAAGGAAGTGCCAAGAGGGCACACCAGCTGAAGTCATTGAGTCAAGGAAGAAACCTCAAGGTTGATTAATATCTTGTAGGTCAGGCTGTGTAGAGGAGGACACAACAGAAGACAGAATCTCTGAGGAGTTCTGTAGGAGCTCTACCAGGATGGCATTGAGTAGATGCACGAGTTGTATTGAGTAGAAGAACTCTATCTTGAGTTCAGAGAAGATAGAAATTTCGAGGAATTCTGGAAAAGCTCTGCCAGGAGGGCATTGAGCAAGTGCACAAGAGAACTCTACTGTGAGTTCAAAGAGAAACTAGAATCACTAAGGATTCTGGGGAAGCTCTGCCAAGGGGGCATTGAGCAGGTGCATATAATGCACAGGAGAAGAAGACAGAATCACTGAGGATTCTGGGAGGCTCTGCCGGGAGGGCTTTGAACAGGTGCCTATGTGCACAAAGAGAATTTCTTTGAGTTCTGGAACAGAGAAGTGTCCAAGGAGGAGGACCTCCACAGGGTTTCTGAATACCCTACAGGCTCAACAAGGAGTGCTTGAGAAAGAGGCTTCCAAGAAGGCATTTCCATCCCTTCAAGGAGAGAAAGGGACAAAGGATGAAGACTTGTGCAAGGAGCGCACCAGACCAACACCCAGATGAAGTGTTGATCGACAGCCATATGGAGGCTTGTCAAGCTCAAGGAGTGAACGCAGAAGGACTTTTGTTCAAGTCTAGAAGCTTAGGAAGGAGAGCGTTTCCAAGAATGCAGACAAAAGTCGAGTGTGCATGCTTCGTAGTAGAGATAAAGGCTGAGGCCTTTTGAAGCTTTAGAAATCTTCTAAGGCTGGAAGAGAGAAGTAGAGGCTCAGGAGGGCATAACTGTCGTCAGATTAGGCGAGGATAAGATCTGGACCATTGAAGTTTCACGCCCAGGAAGCAGCAGAAGAGCACAGCGGAAAAGAGTAGATCTGGGTCGTCAAATATAGCCCATACAACCGATAGCCATCGGATCTATTGAAAGGAGCACGAGATTTAAACCCTCATGAGCAGAGGAGAGAACCCAAAAAGTCCCGAAACGGTAGAGGCATCGGGATTTCGGGGTTCAAAACTTCGGAGGTTCCGAGGACAGGAGACTAGGAGACTAGAGGTCACGGGTCGCGAAGTCCCGAAGACATCGGTACCGTCCATCTGCGGAGTATACGTGTCAAGAGATCCTCACATTTCGGGGATTCGGACATCGAAGGGGTGAACAGAGGAGTCTTTCGGCTTCACGACTTGTGAAGTCCCGAAGCGATCAAGGTCGTCCATCTGTGGAGGACACGTGGCAATGATCAGGGAACTACTGAAAAATTGGACACCGGGAGTTCGAAGGGCCAGTGATTAGTGCGTTGGGGTCACAAAGTCCTGAAACACCGACATAATCGGGATTTCCCAACAGAAGGACACGTGGCAGCGATCAAGGTATCGGGGAAAATCCCCGAAAAGACTATTTCGGTACTTCGGGTATGGGAAGCTCGAAGGAGCAGAGGGTTTGCAACGGGGTCACGAATTCGCAAAACACGACAAGCTGGGGAAAAGTAGCCCTTGGAGGAGAAAGTTGGGGATTGACATTTTGGGTGTCGGGAGATCGAAGAGTCAAGGGCTCTCGACATCAGGACTTAGGGAGTCCCGAAATCCGAAATTCCATCTCGGAAAAAGGTCATGGTCATGTCGAAGGCCGTATGCAGGTGAAAACTTGCATCTTGTGCATGTTAGCGCAGGTGGAGGTTTCGGGGAAATGGACCTATGGATCGAATTCTTGGGGTTCTGATAGGGATCCAAGGGAGCCGCTTCGGTTCGAGGTAAAAGCAGAACGATCCTAAGATCGGGAGGTCGCACAGAACCTGCTGAGGAAGGGGTGCTGCACCACAAAACATCACATAAGTGAGTAGTATTTTATATCTACAATGGGTGGGGTTATTACAATCATATAGTCTAATGTTACAAGTTTACAAGTTTAAACTTATGTGGTTTTGAACAATAAAATGTCGATATTGATATAGAGTAGAATTATTCATAGGTTATAAAACTCACTCTCTCTCTCTCTCTCTCTCTCTCTCTCTCTCTCTCTCTCTCTCTCTCTC
>JASDQU010011195.1:49317-78922 GCA_032191745.1 Picea mariana
TATATATATATATATATATATATATATATATATATATATATATATTTTCAAAAATAAAGAGGAAATCCTGAAATTCTTCTATAAGGAGAAATCCCCACACACTCTCAACTACTTCTATTCATCCTTCCTCCCTAACTTACTTCCATCTTCCATCCCTATCCTTCCTTTGCTGGACTATCTTGGAGCGTCAACTATATTGACCTAACTCTAAATAGAACCCGTAAGTGGAAGTGTCAACTCTCTTGACCAAGCTTCCCCAGCAGGCAACTGACAGTCATCATCACACGTTTAGGGGAGCGTGAGCTAACACTGTCCTCCCATGAATCCAGGTTTCAGAGGATACATAGTGGGAAATTCCTCCACCCCTCCTAATAGGACTAGGGTCCACACCCTACAATGGAATATACAGTGGCACCGTGTTGCTGGGAATTTTGTCATCGTTTATTCAGTTTTAGGCAGTCTCACCACCTGAAATCCTGCACTGGTCCACATATCATAGCAATGCATTCAAACCAATATGATTTCACATACAAAGATTCATACCATATTGTTTCTCGATCGGTGGTCATGACATCCACTTTCATTACCATTATCCCTTGGCTATTTCATAGCCCAATGACCTACAAATTAGTCTATAACACAAGCTCATACATATCTATGCATTATCATCATGTAATTGCATACGACCATAATCTCAATTCGATATCCACATACCAACAACTTTAATATCAAAGTTTTCAAGTTAGAAATAGATCTCATAATATCCCCATAATTCAATTGACGTTACTTGTTCATAGAATTTTTCATTTATATAATAGATTGCATCATATCCATCATCATTCAAATAACATTTAAACATTCATAGAATTTACATTCTCATAATAGATCGCATCATATCCATCATCATTCAAATAACATTTAAACATTCATAGAATTTACATTCACATAATAGATCGCATCATGTCCATCATCATTCAAATAACGTTTAAACATTCAAAAAGGTTCCTACGTCTTAAAAGTTTAAGTGCATCATTAATAGTTTCACTGTGAATAGAAAATAAAGGTGATTAGGCCTTAAGTATTTCTCGCTATCTAAGTCAAAAGGTGGCATTACATACACCCACCCTTCAAAACAAAACTTCTTCCCAAAGTTATGGTCATTCTCAATATAAGGAAAAATTCATGACACAACTTATGTGTGTCATCTATGATAGAAAACCCTATTCTGTATTGGTCCCATTGTACCTTCACTGATTAAAACATGTTGAGGCTATTAATATATTTATTACAACTACCCCTATTTAGTAAGCACCTTACCGTGTCTTGACTCTATTTTATTGTCACTTTTAATTTAATTAATGATAAGACACACTTTTGTTATAGATTTCTTCTTCATAAGTTCCATATATGACCCCCATATATAAAGTATAGTCTATTTGTTTGTTCACTAGCTAGAACATTAGCTCATCATCAGTTCTCTAGTTAAGTGAATCTTATATTGAGTTCGATATAAACTTCCTTAAGTCATACATACAATTCCACCTAGGGTATATTGATAATTGTAAACAATCCTTATTGACTTGATCATCTCTCTAATGTAATTAACTCCCTTTAACTCCCTTATTATAGTATTGTCCTTAGACTACAATTCTCGTTCATGCTCTAACTTACTTTTGTGTGTTATGCTTTAACCTACTTATACACACACACACACACACACACACACACACACATTATCTCAGTTATCTACTACCTTGTAACATCATATCAGTTTTCATTTCTTACATTCCCACACCTTGTATTGCATTGATAAACTTTGTATTATATCATTATTTATTTATTATCTTTATGTTACATCTATTTTTCTCTAACCATCATTTAGTTCATGTTATGTTCTTAATACACTTAGTGCATATCCTCTCACTATCTTCAACCACACTTCATGTAAACACCTTATTKCTATRAATATCACATTGCATAAAACATGTACTTTTTCCATCTTACCTACTTGTATGTCACTTCACACTCTAATACTTTATACTACTTGCCATTCTTGTATACTTATTTATTTATCATTAATATTCTCCCTTAATTTTCCATCATTATTACATACTAACTATCTTGTCATTCTTATATCCTCATAGTTTTTGCCATAATTCACTTTACTTATTTTACCTATTTCTCTATTCTTCTCCTTCTTCTTTTTTTAACCTATCTCATATTAAGAGCACACTGAGATTTACCCTATCTTCTATTTTGTATGCACTCTCATTATAACTGTTACACCGTTCAATAATCTAATCATTATTACGTTGAACTCACACATATATTATAATATTAATTTTCCTTTCACAATCCTACATATAATATATAAACATACTTGTAATATCATCGCATATATTGAATTGATATTGCTATACTATGCTTAGTCCTTTCAACTTTACATTATACTAGGATGTTGCTCATCAATATATATTTATTTCACTAATTGTTGAACCAATTCTTATTTTATTATGATCTTATCACCATAATCTCTATAAAATATGTAAAACAAACATTCAATATTGATTTTAAAAATAAATTTTAAATTAATTAAAATTTTCAAAACTTGATATTAACCCAACAATCTATTTATTTATATTATTATTATTATTATTGAAAATATTTTTAAATATTATTTTATTGGTTAACAAATTTGAAATTTTATTGATGGCATCATCCTTATTAATATTTACAAATTTCTTTTTATACGATATTTTAAACTCTACAACTCCATGTCATGCTTCCACTTATTTTGTTTATCTTAGACTGAGCCTATCAACAGTAGTGTCTATTAGACCTCAATAACTCACAATATAATTAATAATTACCATATTAATTATTTTATTTTTTTACATTAATTGTCTTTCAATATAATAAATATTGAAAGATAATGTGATTTTACAACTAACTCAAAGATTTTGGTAAATTAAAATAATTAAATATTGTAAAAGAGAAATTTAGTAAATTAAAATAAGTAATATTATAAAAGTAAAATATTTCTCATAAATTAAAATAATTAAACATTATAAAAGCGAAGTTCCACAAATGAAAATAATTAAATATTATAAAAGCTAAATATTTGGAGTAAAAGAAAAAAAACATAATGGAGAATGGGTCATAGATACTTAACCAAAGGCATGGTGTAACCTATTATTCTTAAATAAAATGATACAATCTTTCTTTTTTTTCCTTTTTTTCAGGAAGCTTGAAAACTTTTTCTACAAGAGATTCACAGATTCACTGGGAGAGAAAAATACACGCTAGATATAAAATATTAGAGCTTCACCAATTGAAAAATCATCTAAAATGAATTTAACACCTGGATGACTTGACTTTCATTTAAAACTGAGCTACTTAAAGGCATTATTTAAATTTTTAAAGCAAGCGTGATGAATCAATTAAATATTTGAGATGGATTTCCATTCAAGTGTTAAAACCTTGAGTCATTTATAATTTTTCTGACTTGGAATTTGGAATTTTCTCAAGAAGTGTACGAGTTGAATCAAGAGAAACAGCTCTTAATGATAAATCAAGTTGAAATGACCGAATAAGTATGCTATGCTATGATGCTAGGTGGCTTGAATCCGTGTCAAGCATGTCTTTCAATATAATAAATAGTAGTGCACATGACTTGATGCGCTAGGCTATGTGGTGATAACACGTGTTAGGCATGTCTGGCAACAGAGAGTAGGCAATAAAGAGGACATTTAAGAAATGGGTATCCCAAGAACACATTATGACATGTAGATTAGCTTTTTACAGAGGATAAGAGAGGGGTCATTTATTAGCTGCATGCACTAGGGTGGACAACATTTACGAGGTTATTTGTGTTGTGAGCAAGTTGTCTCTTTCAATGACTTGTGTGTTGTTGGTGGAATTGTCTCGCTCCAGGCTCCAAACTGCAATCCATTCCAGATTTTTAATCCTTTCATCTTTCCTAGCGGCGTTCATGGTTTGCGAGGGGCCATCATCCATTAAAAGAACCATTTGTATGATTTGGTTGGTTAGGTACTTAGAACCGGGTTTCCATCCTAGGATTTCATAATTGTGAAGGGATTATTTCTTCTTAAGAATATTTCTTTATCGCTTAATCTTCCATGTAAACATGTATATATTTCGGATGTTGTGGCACGGGGTTTGGACATTC
Source organism: Picea mariana (assembly GCA_032191745.1). Taxonomy (NCBI): domain Eukaryota; kingdom Viridiplantae; phylum Streptophyta; class Pinopsida; order Pinales; family Pinaceae; genus Picea; species Picea mariana. Next base: position 53,507 of record JASDQU010011195.1, read on the forward strand.
ATGATGTTCAACTTATAATTCAGTGTGAACCACCAAGAGACGTGGAAACATACATTCATTGATCTGGGTGAACTGGTAGAGCAGGCAACACTGGAGTCTCTGTCATGCTTTATGATAGAAAGAAGCAATATATGATTTCTCAAATAGAAAGGCAGGCTGGTGTAAAATTTGAGTGTGTATCTGCTCCTCATCCAGGAGAGGTTGCTAAAGCCACTAGATCAACCACTGCAGAAAGTATTATGAGTGTCAGTGACAACGTGCTTCCCATTTTTCAGCAATCAGTCGAGGAGCTGGTGAAGAAAGGCGACCTTTCATCGTGGATATCATCGCAAAAGCACTAGCAAAGATTGCAGGATACACATAATTCAAGAGAAGATCATTACTGTCCTCTCAGGAGGGTTTTGCAACCTTAATTCTTAAAAATGGAAGGATTATGCATACCCCAGCATATGCTTTTAGCATACTAAGAAAATTATGCCAGAAGAAAATATAACTGGGATCAAGGGCATGTCTCTCACTGTAGATGGAACTAGTGTCGTATTTGATGTGCCAAATGATCACGTGGATTTATTTCTAGCAGGGCAGGAAAATGCAGATGGGGTTGATATTGAATTAATTGAAGTCTACCAGAGATGCAACAAGTTCGTAATGACCAATCAAGAGGAACTGGATGGGGTGGCTATAGTAATGGCCGAGGAGGAGGAGGAGAAGGAGGTTGGGGAGGATATTCCAATGGTAAGTCTTGGAGTGGTTCAAGAGGGGGTGCTCATTCTAGAGGAGGCGGTGGTGGTTCAAGAGGAGGTCGAGGTTGGGGACGTCATTAAGGAAATTGGTGATGATGATTTCGAAATTCAGTTTCAATTTTCAACTAAAGTAGCGTGTATTTTAACTGGGCAGAGATGCTTATCAATAGATTGGGATGCCCATTATATTCCTTTTCGCAAAAAAAAACTATAATTAGAGAAGCCTTGGTTTATTGTTTAGGGGTCCTCTTTTGTGAAAACTTTCATTAGGGAAAGTTGTAATAGTATATACAAATCACTACTTATGTCTTGATCTGATCAATCGCTAAGAAAATCATCGTCCATTAGATGATGCTTTATTTTTGCACCATTTTTCTACACATGTGAAAGGATATGGAGCCTTTGAACATGCTACAGTTTTTTTTCTGCTCAAAAGCTCTGAGCTCTGTGCTTGTTTTCGGGTAATGTTTTTTGACCCATATGGAATTATTTTACTCCACAAGGAGTTATTTAAGGTCCTTAAGATGGGCATGAAATTTGAAGAGGGTGCGTAACTCAATATTTTCATTGCATGTACTACATGAAGTTTGAATAATTTCACTCGGTGAAATTCAATATACTCTGGACATCATCCCATCATTTTATGAGATTTCATACAAAATTCTAATAAATATTATAGTAAACTTTTAGACTGCATATGAAAAATTATTTTGACCATGTTCCTACTGTATAATCTAGAAACATTTTGGGGCTTTATGAGCTCGATGGATATGTTACTGTGATACATTCTAGATGATTAAAAAGAAAGGATGTCGTAGGAGGTTTTATAGAATTGCACATAAGCTATAATGTTGTAGATGTAACATGCTCCGAGTTGTAACAACCAAAATTGGAGCCAAATTGGATCGCGGATTCATTTCCTGTAACAACCTAAATTGGATTGAAGATGAAAAAGACAAAATATCAGTGTTGTGAGTGGTCAAGCCCAGGTTTCAGCTTTGAAACCGGGCTCTGATACCATGTGTAAGGCCTGTCCGAATAGAGCCTTAAAAACAAAAATTTAAATATAAATATGCTATCCTAACTTCTTTACAATTCATTATTCAGCATATAACCATTCATTATTAAGCATATAACCATGTTCAACATGATAATAAACCATGTATTCAACATATTCAGCAGCATGATAATAAACCACATAACACAGAATAATAATGAAAATACATACCTCCAACTGATGTTATTGTTTTTCTCCATATCTGCCTGAAGCTCTGCCCAAAACTGACTAACCTCCCAGCCAGCTAGTAACAGCCTATCCAACTCCCTAGCTTCATGATTCCTTATAGTTTCCTGGCCCCCTATGAAATTCCTCAAGCAAGCTACCAGTAAAACCAGAAATACAGATGTAGTCCAAAAATGTTTTTCCCTCCACCTTATCCCTCTATCTTTCAAAATTCTCAAACCAAAATAAAAATGAGATCCTCTTCCAAGTGCTCTCCTCCTCTCTTATCCTCCTCTCTCAAGTCCCCCTAATTAATCCCCCAACAACCTTATCCTCCCATTGATTCCCCAACAACATTATCCCCCCATTAATTACTTCACCCACTTTTAATAATATAATAATAAAAGACTCATTTACTATATTTTAATAATTAATTAAATTCAAATTTAAAAATTAGGATAAAAATTAATCAATTTGGGTTGTTACAAAGAGGATAGAACTTCAAGCCCTACAATAGAATGCATCTAGGAGAGGGTGCATGTGCATACTACGCCTTCATGTGACCCTCATAGATGCTCCAGTTGCGCACATATTTGTTATGTTTCCATGGAGGCTAGTAGACATGAGAGTTTCATGGATGAGGTATGTATATTTACCATCTCTATTTTATTCATTAATTGTGTGTGTGTGTGTGTGTGTGTGTGTGTGTGTGTGTGTGTGTGTATAGAGAGAGTTTTGTGTATTTTTTTTCCATATATTATTATATTATGTTTGTAATTTATACGCTTTGATAGCAGACTCTCGATGTTGGTGGAAGCATTAGTGTCAGTTTCCACCACTAATGCAACAATAAATGAAACTTGCTCATTTGGTGCACCGCATACATAGGTATGTGTCACCTTTGATAAATTCACCATACTGATTTGCTTATTCTTTGACATCCTCAAATATAATGTTGTTGTGTTTCTACAGGTTGTGGTACCATACGGTGATGAGCCATGCCTACCTGGGATGGAAAAGTCACCCCCTTCACAGGTATCATTTATTGAGTTAAATCTTGTTTAAATGTGAAATTTGTTATATTGTTTTGGTTGAATTTTACATTTTTTTACTAATAAAAATATCATAAATATGCATGTAGGTTGATTCATTCACTACTAGGTCACCTGTAGCATCACCCTTCCATTCATCACCACTACCAAAATTCCCCCCATCATTTTCCCCCAACTACAAGGCAAGTCTAGTCCTTGGCCACCCTGCCCCAACTCTTGGGATACCTCTTTCCACCCCAAGTGTTTTACCATTTCTCATACAAATCGTGGGGGTTTATCATCACCCTTAACTCCCCCCCCCACCTTTTCCATCCCATCCATCCATTGGTTTCACTCGTACACCACCCACCCCGCCACCTTTTTCCATCCCATCCATCCACAATGGATGCACTCATATGCAACTCACCCCCCTAATTTTTCCATCCCATCCACCCACAGTGGCTACACATGTACACCACCCACTAGTCACATTGAAAAGTGTCACAATGTTGTCACATCAATTATAAAAAGTGGCATATAAGGATTTAAAATCAAGTATTAACAATGTTTAAGGATAAAAAGGTGGTGCAACAAGGATTTAGGGTTACCTTCATCGTTGGTAGGTCCTAACTTATGGATTTTTAGGTCAACTCAATACATAACATTCTTATACATATTAGTTTATGGTCACTTTTGAGTTATGTGTACCCTCCTAGGAGCATTTCCAACTTAAAACCCCTTCATGTTTGCATACATTTTTCCACACAATATTATTTGTATAGTATAGTGCCTCCTATCATGTGGCAATGTATAAGTGGGAGATAAGAATACCACATGAAACTCACATAAATTAGTGTTATCAATATAAATATAAAATATTATAATCTTAATATCACCATAACATACACAACACACAACACATACATGTGCAATAACCACCACATGCACACACTTTATGCCACTTGCACCACCTAGATGTCACACTCAATAGTTGCACCATAAGAACCACATATGCCACATTGTGCTTCGTCCACCATAAGACTATACATGCACCCTATTTTCAACACATACTTATGCAATAATCACCACATGCACACACTTTGTGCCAATTTCACCACCTAGATGTCACACTCAATAGTCGCATCATAAGCACCACCAATGCCACATTGCTCTTCGTCCACCACAAGACTATACATGCACATTATTTTCAACACATGTAAAATAACCACATGTAGAAAATGGGCACATTGAGCATGATCTATGCCTTCATACTATTGTGATATCCCTTTGGATTTGAGAAAATTGTGATCCGGATTTATGCAAGAACACAATGAAATACAGAAATACACATAAACGCAGATATGCAGTGGAAGTAAAACTTCATTTCATTAACAACAAATGACCGAAATATGCTTACAGACAGAATGGAAATAAAATAGCTCGGGCACTGGTAGCTTATCTCAGAGAAGAGATGTGGCGACTACTGGCCTATGAACTCTATGTTACAATGAGGCTCAAAGGCCTATATATTATTGAGAAACAATGGAAAACCCTAAACATCCAAAAATCTAACCCTAGGAGATGAAATGCCAGAATATGGGCCCCGTTGGGGTAAATTGGTACATCAATTTCCCGGGGTCGTAACTTTGGCATACTATCTTCGTTTGACGCACATGATACATTGTTAGAAAGATCTATCTGAGGACTACACTGCTGATAGCGAACATCGAGATTGGAACATAGTAATATTATTTGGACCATTCATGCCCAAAAAATGTCATTTAGGGCCTCAAAACGGCTCCGGAAGTTCAGGACCCGAAAAACTGCTAAAAATAGTAAATTGTGCTACAATTAAGGAAACTAAAAAATCGAAAGAAACAATGGTGTGGGTCCAAGCAGAATAGGTGGGTGGCCACCAATATCCACCTGGATCAAATTGACCCAAAAATCCTCAAATAATGCCCTGGTCAACATGGGTATCTACAGGAAAAAATCTGGCAACAAGAACAGGAAATGATCTTCAGGCGTGATTTCCAAAGTTATGAAGCCGAATTTGGAGATTTCGAGACATGGGTTTTGTGAAGAATGGGCTTGTTTAGGAAGCACATAGGTAGATTTCTTAGAGAATGCATTATTTGGATATATGGGCATTTTTTCAAAATTGATTTTGCCAAATTATGTATTGCAACAGGTTTTCAAAATTGCTTAATTTATAAAACTCAATTTTTATTCCATTTGTTGGCTCTGAGTTTAGGGGACTGGATCTTATCCTCCCCATTGAATTTCATGTATAAATATGAAACCAATATGAAGGAAATAGGAGGATAGACCAGGAAAAAAGGATCTCACATTCATGTGAGATTTTCCTTTCTTGAAATTACAACCAGTGGAAGGAATATTTGAAAGCTCGAAGGCAGATTTCGCATATCTAATACTAGTAAGTTCTTTCTAGACCCGAGAACAATGTATGAAGAATGATTTTGGTATTTATATTAAAATACCCTTTTATTATATTTGATTTCCTCTTGGAATTTTTCTAAATTGGATTAGAATTTGTTATTTTTATCAAGTTTTAGTCTAATCTTGGAAAATCTAGTTGTTAGTGTTTTGTGTTGAATAAAGGAAGACTATTAACATTTGCATTTCTGTTAGATGTTGATGAGTCTTGTTTTCTTGCCGTCATCATAAATTTTGTGTTAATTACATTATGCTTATCGACTAAAATATCAAGTTTAAGAACACTTGTTTTCATGAATGATTTTCTGATGATTTTATGGAAATGGTTGCATGTTTTTGAACAAATGATAAGTCTGTGAGAACTCTTTCTTTAAATATTTTCATTAATATTTCTTCTTTATTCTTGATATATTTTAGCCAACAGAGATTTAATTTCATCCTTTCAATTTCTTGCATGTTGTTAATGAGATGATATAGTTTGGGAACATAGTTCAATAGAATTTTGTCTCACAGTTTTATGTGTTCCAAGCTTTCAGATTATCTCTTTGGTTATCATTAAGGTGTAGATATTAAATATTGATATATATTCTTAGAAGCAATCATTTGTGTATTAAATTATTCTTGAAGTAAAGAATTCTTTCTAATCCTTTGAGAAAATGTATTCTTTATCTACACATTTTAGTTTTGCTCTCATTTTTTTAGATAAGGATATTACATTAGTATTATTTTCTTTTACAAACATAAGTTAGATAAGATTTAATCATGAAAGCAATAAAGTATCTTTTTGAAAGAGAAAACTATTCGAGTGGTAAACCGAGCCCACAAAATTGGTTGGAAACTACCATCCCAAATGAAAACTAGCATAATTGGGGCTTGTGATTGGGTAGTTGTCCTCTATTGTAGGAGGGAATTTCCCTCCCGAAAATGGAACCTTAACCCGAATGACTGTGTAAGGGAGTTAAAAACATAGTCTCAAGGGGATAAAAGGGTTTAATTCCTATTGCAATTATTCATTCTCCCATTGTAGAGAAGCTACCAATGTGCTACCAATAAGAATAAGAGATGTAGCATAATAAAGAGGGAAACATGACTTATAAGACATTGTAGCAAACCATAATGTCCAATATCTCTATAATATGTTTGGGCATCTTTGTATCCTACATTGTAGCTTTTTTTATACTAAATAAAAAAGGAGTAGACATTCATTTTTTTATATTTTTTCCATACATGTTTCTCTAGGGAAAATTTGGTGTCCATTGTTTTTTCTAGAGTGTTAGTTTTAATGGTTCTATGAATGATGCATTTAATTTCTTGCTAAATCATTAAATATAAGTAGAAATATATAACCAATGGAGTATAGACACGTATTACCAATGATAATTACGATCTATTATGAGAAAGTGTCATTTTTAGTATACAATGGATTTTACAGGTCATATGGTACCAGGGTGGTTTTATTTTCGAGTTTCTATGGAATAAGCAATGTGAATGCATACTATATTTAGGAAGTACAAACTTGTTGGAAATTGTATCCTATAATTCCAAATATTAGCTCAAGGAAGGGGACAAAAACACTCTTTCCCATGGATGTCTTTTGACCAAAGCATGAAGGATTGTGTGGGCTCACCCATGGGCATGATAGCATAGGGAGAGTGTACAAAATGCAAAGAGCCACTTGGTCCAAGATGTTGGATGATAGGGATAAACCTTGAACTAACAATCGACTTTTAAGGTGAGTCATTGGCTCAAGTGGTTGTCTTGTAGCTCTTAAGATGTGGAAAAATTGTTGATCTCAAGTTGCATTCCCATGGAGGTATTTCAACCAAAGCATGAAGGGTTATGCGGCTTCACCCATGGGATTGTTAGCATAGGTAGTGTGTACACAATGCAAAGAGACGCTTGGTACAAGATGTTGGATGATAGGGATAAACCTTGAACTGACGATCCACTTTTAAGGTGAATCGTTGGATCAAGTGGTCATCCTGTAGCTCTTAAGACGTGGAAACATTGTTGATATCAAGTTCAATTTCTAATCCCCATCCATGATGTATAACAATGGATATAAAATCATTGATGAGTCAAAGAAAAGATTCCAAAGTTGGAGGCACAAGTTGCAAACATTTCTAGGATTATGCCCATATTGATGGACACTCTTAAAATCAAGTTCGGACACTTGCAGGAGCATTTCAAATCTCACAAAAATACAGAGGGAAAAGATGAAAATGAAGACCCTAAGAAAAAGGGATCTCCAACCATTCAACTTCTCATACACTTTTCAAAGTGGAAGCCAAAGTTGATATCAAGACCTATGAAGGTGAGGTTGATTTGGTTAAACTAAATCATTGGTTTCAAAAACTAAAAGTCTAGTTCAATGTGCATAATATAAGAGAATAATAGAAGATAGTCTTTCCCTGACTGAAGTTGGAGGGTCATCCTCAAACTCAGTAGGAAATGTATACCAAGACAATACTTATATTGGAGAATGATCCGCCGATAACTAGGTGGGAGGTCTTCGAAGACCTCATTAAGTACGAGGTTATCCTATTGGGTATGAATAGGACCGAAGGATTCGATGGCACTACTACCAATAGAGACAAAGGAAGAATGTACAAGAGTACACTACAAAGATTAAGAAAAAATTCATTCCATTGCAATTTTTCCTAATAACCCAAACGTATAAGTCATCAAGTTCTTAGGTGGCCTATACAATCATAAAAGGAGGAAAGTAACACTATTTAAGCCCAAGACCATCGATGTTTGTTTTGTGCAAGAATGATACTTTTATATGGACAAGAGGAAGGGGAAACCAAGTGGTCCAACACAACATAGTCAGTAGTGCTCTTCAATAAAGGAGAATTAGAAACTAGGAAGAAGAAAGGAAGGGATAAGAAGATAGTCTCCACTACACACCATTTCAAGGACCTTAATAACCATTGTGATCATTGCAAAATAAATGGTTTCATTAAATAAAATTGTTGGAAGTTGCATCCAAATCTAAATCCTAGGAACCACAATCATGAACAATCCAAGAAGAAGAATCTTCAATGAATGGAAGTGAGGAAGAAGATAATCAACATTAATAATGTGGACAGGGAATTTGTTTGTATAATACTGCAAAAGGAGGTGAACATGAGCAACCTCCATAACAATGAAGAGAAGGAGATGATGAAGTTTTTCATTCTCAAGAAGACCAACGTAGATGATTTGCTCAATGCTAGTTCACAATCCAATCTCATGAAAAAGGCCTTGGTAAGTACGCTTGATTTAGAGGTGCATAATTGTCCTCATCCATACACCTTGGGATGGATGAATAAATATGTTGAGTTAAAATTTACAAAGTAGTGTAAGCTTAAATTTGGCATTAATGTAAGTTCCATTGACAAGGTAGAGGTGTAGTGTTTAGGAGCCTTTATACATAATGAGGGATGTCACCTTCGTGAGAAGGGCCAACCAATACTACCTAGTCAAAGATGGTAAACAATTTATCATTAATGCACACAAGGGAAAGTCCAAGGTTTGTCTTGTGACTACCCACGAAGCTAAAACATTGATAGGCTCAAGAAAGAAGTTTTTTGTTTCTATTCATGAGGCAAAACCAACAAGGAAAAGAGTCGATGGAAGTTAAAGCATCCTTGGAGAGATGTGCAAAAGGGACGAAGTGTCTATTGGAGGAATTGTTACAACCTTACAAGAAAATTTTCCATGAGCCTAGAGGACTACCATCCATGAAGGAGTAGAAAAAAAGATCTAGTGGTTACCTGGATCTTCTTTGTCAAACATTGGACTATATAGAAAGTTTGTTTTGGAATCAAAAGAACTGAATAAGTAGTTGCAATAATTGTTCAAGTAAGGAGTTATAAACCAAGTGATTCACCCTCCCTTATTTTGTTACCCAAGAGGGATGGGACTTGGTGAATGTGTATAGACTACATAAGTATTAACAATATCACCATTAGGAATCGATACCATTTTCCTAGGATTTATGACTTTTTGGATCAACTACAACATGCAAGATGCTTCACCACACTAGATTTGAAATCTAGATAGCATCAAGTCTCGATTAAGGAAGAAAAATAATAGAATATTGCTTTAAAGACAAGGAAAGGTCTAAACAAGTGGTTGGTAACATATTTTGGATTATGTAATGAGCCGACTATTTTCATGGGTCTTATGATAGTGTTGTGTCAATTTATTGAATTATTTGTTATAATTTATTTCAATAACATATTAGTGTATACCTCTCATTGGGAGGAGGATATCTCACATTTGGCATAAGGATTGGATACACTAAGGGAAAATAAATTGTTGGAAAACATTAAGAAGTTTGAGTTTATCAAACAATCCTTGCTATACTTAGGACATTTGATTGGAGGAAGTGATCAGTAGAGTATTATGAAAATATGGAGACTATCACCAATTGGTCCACACCTACTATTGCGATGGAAGTTGGGGTATTTGTGGGAGTAGTGCAATACCTACATAAGTTCATAGCATCATTTATAGTTGTGGCCTCACCACTACATGTAGTAACAACTAATGGAAATAGTTTCCAATGTGGGAAGAATCAACAAAATGGATTTGAAGAACTGAAACATAAAATTGGTCCAAATTTAGTCTTAGCTTTACCAAATTTGTAGAAATGATTTGAAGAGTAAACAAATGCAAGTGGGTATGCCATGGGAGTAGTGTTAATGAAAAGAGGAAAATTGGTTTGTGATCATTCAAATTTGTTTCTTGGAGAAGCATTGAAATAAAGTCCCACATATGATAAATAGATCTATTCCTTAGTGAAAGCAATGAAGAATTGCATACATTATCTATTGAGTAAGAATACCATTTTCCATACTAATCACTAGCTACTACAATACTTATAGTCCTGGAGTAAGCCTCAACAAGTGAGACATTTAAAATGGATGGATTTTGGAAACAAATTCCTCTATTCATCAAATACAAGAAGGGTGTCAATTACAAGTTGGATAATATGTTATCGAGACTACAAAAACCCAAAATGATAGCATTGGGTGAACCATTAACCCATGAAGCAGAAAATTATATGTGGAATATGAGGACTTCAAGAAGGTTTCTTAGCAACAATAAATTCATGAAGCACTAGAATAAAAAGACAATGAGGTTGATTTCCATATTCAAGATGGATTACTCTACAAGTTGGGTAAGTTATGTATTCCCAAAGGAGAATGAGTGTAGCTAATATAGGAGGCCTATAGCTCCAAATTTGCATGCCATTTTGGTGTTGGGAAAACAATGGCCAACCTACAAAGGTATGTATATTGGATCAAGATGCAAGAAGTAGTAGCTAGATTTATTATAGTTCATATACCATGTTTATACTGACGAACTTAGAAACAAGCATCTAAGACTACGAAATCCATTATGTGTGCCTATAAGTCCATGGAAAGACATATCCATAGAATTTGATAGGGTTTTCCAAGGACAAAATGAGGGCAGGACTATATGTTTGTGGTAATCGAAAAATTCAATAAGATGTGCATCCTAATATTTTGTAAGAAGGTCATCAAAGGACCAAAAGTAGAAATATTGTTCTTTGCATATGATTGAATGCACCTAAAGAAACCGAGGAGCATCATCACTAACAAAGATGCGTGATTTATTAGTACTTTCTAGACTTTATTGTGGGAGATGATAGATAGTAAATTTAAGAGATGTATGGCATTCCATCTCCAAAAAAATGGACATATAGAAGTGGTAACATGAATTTCATTGAACTTTTAAGGGAATACAAACAATATTTTCCAAGGACCTGGGATGGAAATATAATTTATATATAATAATCATATAATAGGGTTATCGACACTTCAACTAATAATTCCCATTTTGAAACATGTATTGGATATTTTCCACCTTCACCATTAGATATTTTGTATGGATAGACTGAAGTCGAGGATGCAACAACCTCAAGTGATGCTTAGGAGGAAAATAAGTTCATTAGTAGATCAAGGAGATGCACTAAAGAAATCTCAAGAGAAGTAAAACTATAATCATGATCAACATAGGGTTGAGAAAACCTTCAATGTAGGATATCGAGTCTAGTTGCACCTAAATAATGAAATATTTCAAGGACCAAGGAAGAAAATCATATCCTCAAGATATTTGCATTTTTAAGTATTTTGGAGGGTAGACAATATTGATTATAGACCCAATTTACCTCCATTAGGTATGTTTACTTAGTGGTAAATGTAGAGAACTTGAATCTCTATGATCCATCCATGCTTGAATATGAAGAATAAGGTCAAGTCTTACCTTCCATAGAATTAGACCTAGATGCTTAGGAGGAGTTAGAAAAATATATGGTTCTACAAAATAATATTAGAATGAACAAAAAGGGTCAATAGGTGTGTTGTTCCTGAGATTGTTCAAGGCTCAAAAAACAATGTCAAGGAATCTCAAAGAAAAAATTCAATTTATTATAAGATCTTTAAGCCCTAGTTATAATATGATGTTTCCATCAATGACCACCAGAAATAAAAGAGGCTTGATCTCATTCATAAAGTTTATTCAGAGTTTAATAATGTGGAAAGCATAATTGAGATAAACAAAATGTGAAACAAGAAGCAATGTATCAAATAAAGATAAAGATTACTTCCTTTCCAATAGAAGAAATAACAATGAATTTACATTTGTCATGAAATTATTTAAGAATTATAAACAAAATACTGAAGTGTGGGTCTCACTTTACTCACAATAAAATAGAGGAAAGGTTGAACCTCAATAATCATCTTGAAAACTTACTGTAGTGGAAGTTGTACCAAATTACAACACTTGTGACATTGTCTCACAGAACAATGTTAAGGCATCTCAAATAAATGATTCAATTTATTATAAAACCTTTATGTCCTAGTTTTAATCTTGAATTTCAATAAATAATCACCGGAAATAAAGAGGCTTCATCTCATTCCTTAAGTTCATCAAAAGTTTCAATAGTATGGAAAGTAGAATTGAGATAAACATAATTGAAATAAGAAGTAAGGTATCCAATAAAGATAAATATTACTTCCTTTCCAATAGAAGAAATAACAGTGAATTTTCTTACGTTACGAAAATTCTTAGAGATTATAAACAAATTATCAAAGTGCAATTCTATTGTGATTAATGTGGAGAATATATAGAAGAAGGGCCTAGTGAGACCCCAAAGGACCTAAGTTTTATTGATAAAATGGATTACCATCGGACCACAACTTAAATATTAAGTATCAGCAGAAGTCCAGATCAAAGGCTTGGATTATTTTCATGCAAATTGACGGTTCCTGTTTGACCTCGGAGTTCCTCATCGAAATCCTTAATCTCTCTATCACTTTGAAACCACTTCACTGATGGACAGCTAAGATTCATTCACAATCTCGTTGGGAAAGAACAATATCAATGGTTCATATTTAAACTCACAATATCTCATCAAACTTCCACATTTATCTACAAATCCGATGAGTGCTTTCCGATGGACATCCCTAGTGAAAAAAACAACGGTCCAGATTGCTGCAACGATACTCCAACAGACCCTCTAGATACTTCACAAATTTCCAATCTTACCAGATGCTACGTCATCCATCTAGGTGGCATGCCAAATCAACACTGGTACAGAGCTTCCATGCGTCCATATGATGTCATCATGATGTTGCTGGGATCAAGGTCTTTTGGTTCCATGGCATATCAAATCAAAGGCTCATAATGGATCGGGATTTATATCAATGATGGATATTGGATATGAGATATATCATATCAACGGTTGAGATTCTTTTGGATCTCATACATCGGGATATACTAGAAAGGTTAATGTCGAACTCTTCCGACGATCCGGGGACCGACATACATCAACCAACGTATACAACCAACCAGGAGGTGCCACATCATGTCAGGGGCTCAACTATCAGATCATCGATCTCATAGAATGCAGTTGCACAACATATTGATTAGATATGATATGACGTCATGTTGGGGACACCGCGTTGTCAGACCTTTTTCTAAAGTGTTTCTATGATTCCCTTCCAATCCAGTATACGTCAACACTGCCATGTCATATCAAATCATTGGGATGTCAGAATTTTTATGAAACCCTTCTCATTATATCTTTCGATCTGGTAGACATATAAACTATTACATGTAGAGTGCCACATCATCCAACCAATGAATTATTGCCATGTGGACATTTGGAATTCACCAGACATGCACCAAATCAAGGGAACACATGGCATGTTCTTCTACCACATCAATGACAACAAGGACCGATGAGGGGGTGCCACATGTTTGTGGTGACACTAGCATGCCACATCATGTTGGGTCACCAGATAGTGGGTTTGATTATTGAAGTTATATGTTTTTCAAAGCAAGGTTGATCCGATGAAGATGGGACCCACTTCTAAAAGGTTACACTATGCACGAGGTTCTAAGACCTATTCATTCAATTCCAAATCAATTGGAAAGGTCTTGGATAAATAAATCCATATAAAACAAATTTCATGATGAATGTGGGATTAATTAATAAGCGTGATAATTTTTTAAAGAGATATCTATGGTCTCGATGGCATATGGACGTTGATTCGACAGTTGCTATGTAACAATGATCTTGAGTCTAATTTGGGGAATTTGATCAAAAGAACGAAGAGGTTTTTGCAGTTGAAGAGATCCAGGGATTATCTAATCATATCAACATTCTTAGAATAGGAAGACATCTTCAGGATCGAATAACAATTTCCATTGTAATTTTTGTACATAAATATCTATTCAAAGAGATTGTAAAAGGACTTTTTGAGCTCGAGGAAAATTAAAGATTTAAATAAATATTTTATTTACAGAAAGACAGAGATTCTTGGGTTTCATCTCATGAGTTTATGTGTTTCTTGTTCATGTTTTCATATGTCTTCATGAATCATTTTTTTCAAATTAGTTTGTCAGTGTCACAAGTGTTGCAATTTGTTACAACTTCCACTACAGTAAGTTTTCAAGACGATTTTTGAGGTTCAGTCTTACCTATGTTTTACTGTGAGTAAAATAAGACCTGCACTTCAGTATTTTGTTTATAATTCTCAAAGAATTCCATGACATAGGTAAATTCACTGCTATTTCTTCTATTGGAAAGGAAGTAATATTTATCTTTATTGGATACATTGCTTCTTGTTTCCAATTTTGTTTATCTCAATTCTTCTTTCCACATCATTAAAATATGAATGAACTTTATGAATGAGATCATGCCTTTTTTATTTCTAGTGGTCATTGATGGAAATATCATATTATAACCAGGTATTAAAGGTCTTATAATAAATTGAATGTTTTTTTGAGATGCCTTGACATTGTTTTTTGAGCCTAGAACAATATCAGGAACAACATATTTTGGGCGTCGTTGCTAGGGAACAGATTTGAAAGACTTATCTTCCCTAGGAGTACGACATTGAAAGATCTGATTTATAATGGTAAACAAAATCAGACACATGCATGCTCTTTAATTATCCTTCACTTAACGACTCCATTGTGTTTTAACTCCATGGTGATTTCACTAGTGACTCCACTGTGTTTCAATGCCAAGTTCATTTGCTACAAGTTTTGCACCTTTCAATTTCTCAGTCGTACTTGGATTTCCAAATCTTGTCCCACACATAGAGGAATGGGGGATTATCTTCCCATATTCACAGAGGATGATGGAGATAGTCCAACTGAGGATTTGATATCTTTTCATCAATATATGCATCAACTGGGTATTGTTCATGAATATGTATTAATGAAAATGTTTATGTTTTCCTTGGAAGGAGATGCACAACAATGGTACACATATTTACCTCCTAGCAGTATTTCTTCTCTAAAAGAATTTCATGCATGTTTTTTTTTATCACTGTAGAATAATTTTCAGAGCTGAACTTCTCTTTGAACACTGTTGCAATGAAGAATCAACAGAACAAGCACCTCATGAAAATCCTTTTGATGAAGATTTTACTGATGAGGACTATAATGAAGAGATAAAAGAACAATTTTACTACAACAGTGAGGATGAAGAAGATATGTTGGTCTGTGAAGAAACATCTCTAGACAGTTTGGACTTGAATGCACCTAAATTTTTTCAAGAAGGTATAGTTTTGTTTCCTGTTTTAGAAGATAAAGTTCAAGATCTTATTGAACAGAATGGTGTCTCTATGCTTAAGGAAGATCATCAATATCTTCTTAAAAAGGGAAAAAAAAATTGGACAACCAATTGATGAACCAATGAATCAAATAATTGGTAATGAATTTTCTTGTAGGAAAAATATTTTTGAAAAGTATGATTATAATTCTTAAAAACTACAAGAAGATTCTCTTCAAATTCTAGAAAATTCATATGAAGAAGACATTCATGAAATGTTTAGTCATCAACATGATGAAGATCTTACTATTTTGCATACATGTCAAGATCAACTTGTTAGTAGAGAACATATAGATTCATCTTTTGAAGATAGTGATATCCCGCTTTATGATTTATCTGAAGATGTTGATAATGAATTACATGATCAAAGGTTGATTTCTATTTCTAAAAATGAAAATCAGTGTATAGTTAAGAAAAAGAATATTCCTAAAACATTATCACATAGTTATGCTCCTTCATTCGATGATTATGAGGAAACTGATTTTGAAACTCAAGAGAAACAATCGGTATCATTTTAAGATATAAATCATCATGTTCATGATGAATATCATATGGATTCCGAGGAAGTTTTTCAGGAACAATTTTTAATTGAAATTCTTAGTGTTAATACAAGCAGTTTGCAAATTGCTCTTGTTTCTTTCTTAGATTATTAGAAGGAGAAAACTGAAATCATCAATGAAGCAGTGAAAGTAGAGAACCATTTTTTCATTTAGTCGGAACAACCTTATTTCATCAGTAAAACAAAGATCTTGGAAAATGAATTTAGATTTATGAATCATGATGATAGTCTTATGGATGATCAAGTGGTAATTTTCTATCTATTAGAAGATCCTGTTGCAACATGCTTAGAATAATCAAGTGGAGTGATATTGTCAATATTCATATACTATAAGTATGGGTATAAATTGCATGGTAATTTTCCCATCACTCTTCTACTAAAATCATTATTCTTGTTTTTCTTAATCATTTGCAGGGAAAGAGTTTATAATTTGATTAATCAAATGCTTTCTTGGTTGCATTGGAAGTATGATGTCACTTGATTAAGCATCTTAAAAGGTTAGAGTAGGAAACATTGTATAAAATAATCTTACATTTGAGATTTTATTTATAGTTTGTAGAATTTATTTGATTTCAATATATTGAAAAATTCTTTTTCCAATTTGTACAAGGTCTATGAGTGAGTATGTGTTTTAATAAATGAAGCTAAACCTTTCTATCTAAGTCAAATCTTTATAGAGATGCTAGATCTAGTCAATGTAATTTAAAACCAAAACATGTTATTTTTACAAGATTGGTGAATTTTTTAATCCATTTCTTTATTTTAATTGAAAAAGTATGTTTAGGGTAATATTTTGAAATTATGCTTTGATATTAGACTATAACTGACTAGTTTTCTTAAGGTTAAAATTTAATCATAAATTACCACATATAAATTCTACCTATAGGAGAAGGTATAGTTATGAATTGAGGGAAAATTAATCTCAAAGTATACTTATACGTGTAAGCAGTCATACTTTATTTTTCTTATCAAAAACATATATCATACCTTGTGTTTTATAGCACATTGATTTCCCCTACTTCTAAGCAATAAAGTAAAATTTTGAAGACAGATGGTGAAAGGAAATCCAGAAATGATTGCCCTCATCTCAAATAAATGAAATTATATATTGAAGTGGTGAAAGAAAATTCAAGTTGGGGTGTGCATATAACATCACCGGGGCTATGGAGACCTATTTGCAGTGAAGGAATATATGTGATATCTACAAAGGTTGTTTCTACATATCCTTATTAGTACTTTGTTATTAATTATTTTTTAGTAATTTATGTATCCTGATATGATTAGGTTTATCTAAAACAAATTTAAATATAATTTCAAGCCTTGAGTAAAGACAAAATCACTTAGAAATCTATTGCTTGAGCTAAATTTAAATTGATTACTTTAAACAACTCTTGAGTAAATTTTAATAAGGAAACTTTTTCTTACCCTTTATTAAAATTTTATTCAAGCATGTATCAATTTTTATTATTGATCACTTGTTATGTAAGATTTATCATAAAAGAAAGGTTTTAGTTTTTATGTTTCTTTGAATAAATGTTTAGTTTATGAAAATAATGGCTTCATTACCCAATAAAGGCACTTGGTCTGCATGTTATTAGTGTCTCGCAAGGAGACACAATCCCTATATGGAGCCTAATGTTGTAATATAGGTTAAAATTCTAAATAAAAATTCAAAACACTTTTATTAGAATAGACTTTTGAATTTTATTCTAGATTTTCTTACTTAATTTTTCCGGACTAGTCTAGATTTTAACTTTAATTTGAATTTCTTGGATTAATTATTGTTTTTCTTTTTTTTTTTTGAAGTTTTTGTATGTTGGGTTCTAAGTTTTGTTAAAATGTAGAGTTTATTTGAGTTTTGTTTGTTTATTTTTAAGTTAAATTTTCCATATTATTAGTATTTTTGTTCTTACTTTAGTATGTGTAATTAATTAATTTTAATTTAGACTTTCTCTTATTTGTATATAATTTATATAATATTTCTTAATTGTATATAATGTTTATTGTAAATATTTTTTATATAGATTAAAGTTATATTGTTAAATATTAGTTTTATATGTGTGTTATATATTTAAAACTAAATCGTATTTTAATAAGAAATAGTCGAATTTTATAGTATTATAAACTAATAAAATAATTATGTGCAGCTATATTGTGATTAATGAGGAGAGTAGATAGAAGAAGGGCTTAGCGTGACCCCAAAGGACCTAAGTTTTATTGATAAACGATATTACCATAGGACCGCAACTTAAAGATTAAGTATCAACACAAGTCCAGATCAAAGGCCTAGATTATTTGCATGCAGATCGATGGTTCATGTTTGATCTCAGAGTTTCTCATCGGAATCCTTAAGCTCTCTATCACTCTGAAACGACGTCACCAACGGATAGCTGGGATTCATTTGCAATCTTGTTGGGCATGCAAAAGATCAATGGTTCGGATAACCTCTCAATCTCTCATCGAACTTCCACATTAATCTAAAAATCCGATGAGTGCTTTCCGATGGACATCCCAAGTGAAAAAAAAACAGTCCATATTGTTGCAAAGATACTCCAACAGGCACTTCAGATTCATCATAGATATCTGAGCTTACTAGATGCCATGTCATCCATCTAGGTGGCATGCCAACTCAACACCTGTACAGAGCTTCCATGCATCCATATGATGTCAACATGATGTTGTTGGGGTCGAGGTATTTTGGTTCCACAACATATCAAATCGACGACTCATAATGTATCGAGCTCTATATTAACGACGAAGATTGGATCCAAGATATATCAAATCAACGACCAAGATTATTTTGGATCTCGGACATCAAGATATACTAGAAAGGTTAATCCTGAACTCTTTCAACGATCCAGGGACCAAGATACATCAACCAACGTATTGAACCAACCACAAGGTGCCACATCACATTGGGCTCCTAGATCGTAGTTACACAACATATCGATCTGATCCGAGATGATGTCATGTCGGGCCATTGGCACTGGGTTGTTGGACATTTTTCTAAAGTTTTTCTATGATCCCCTTCCGATCTGAGATTCGTCAGCACTGCCACGTCATATCAGATCACCAGGATGTCAATTTTTTTATGAAACCATTCTCATGATCTCCTCCAGTCTGGTAGACAGCTAAATTCTTACACATGGAGTGCCACATCATCCGTCCAATGACTGATTTCCGCGTGGACACGTGGAATTCACTAGACATGCACTAGACCAAGAAAACACGTGGCATGTTCCTCTACCATATCAATGACAACATGGATTGATGAGGGGGTGCCACGTGTTTGTGGTGATGTGGGCATGCCACATCATGTCAGGTCACCAGACACCAGGTTTTATTATTGAAGTTGTATATTTTTCAAAGAAAGGTTGATCCGGTAAAGTCAGGACCCACTTCTAAAATGTTATACTATGCATGAGTTTTTGAGGCTTGTTCATTCAATTGCAAATCAATTGGAAAGGTATTTCCTAAATAAATCCATATAAAACAGATTCCATGATGAATGTGGGATTAATCAATAAGCGTGATAATTTTTTAAAGCGATATCTACAGTCTTGATGGCATATGGATGTTGATCCGACAGTTTTGTGTAAAAATAATCTTGAGTCTAATTTGGGGAATCTGATAAAAAAAATGAAGAGGCTTTTGCAGTTGAAGAGATCCAGGGATTATCTGATCAGATCGACATTTTTAGAATAGGAAGATATCTCCAGTATCGAATAACAATTTATGTTGTAATTTCTATGTATATATATCTATTCAAAGAGATTAAAAAATGAAGTTTTGAGTGTTATCGCACAAGTTGTAGGTTGGGAAAATCCCGACCCAACCACCAAGTGGCGACAACTTTAGGACACTACACCCAATGTCACCTCAATGTAGGTCCCACACTTCAAGGGTGACTAAGTCACTCTAGGGAGACGATCCCGATGACCCTAGGGGGAAACAGGATGTGAAAAAGGGAAAGGAAAGAAAGAGGTCCTTAAGGTCAAAGATCTATATAGAAAATGGAAAGAAAAGACAAGTCTCAAATGTTTTAAATATTTCCAAAGACTTGGGTGAATTTCTGAGATGTTGGTACCTTCATGAGACACAAGAAAAACCACTTTGCAATGATGTATGCTAGTTGGATTAGCCAGTTAATAGGGATGTTCCTAATTTGCAGAAATAGATAGCAGTATATATTAGCAATGAATAATTATTATAGCTTCTTGAAATATTGCTTAAGGTCAAGTGAGATATGCTTGAAACACGTAGATAATGACTAGAGAAACTTCACAATTTATAGCATGAGACTTTAGCAATTAGATGTGGTTGTCATAAATATTGTATGCAGAAGTATTTTTTCATCCTTATGGATGTATAAATCCTTTTATGACAACAGGAAAATCAGCCAAAAATCCTCAAAGAAGACAACCAAAAAATGCCTTAAACCTAGTAGAACAAGTTAGCATACTTTTAGCAAATTTTGGCTGTGAAAGCATAAGTTAAGAGTGACTTCATCTTAGGGTTTCTGTAGTGAAGTTATCATCCTTATGGATGTAGCAAACCAAGCCCTATATCAGAAATTTTATCTAACAAAAATCACTCGTAATTAGCTCAAAAGGTGCGCCTAGGTTAGTAGTGGGCGAGGGAAGATTTTTAGGGCTAGTATAGGGTTAGTTTAAGAGAGAAATGGGTTAGTAGGCTAGGGTTAGAGAAGCCCTAATGTATGTAGGTTAGTTTTACTATAGAAGAAAGAAATTTTGTTTGAAAGGGGATGCCCTAATGGAGGAAGAATCCCCAAGGCATCAATATCACTATCCAAAAGAGACAACTTTAAAACTTGAAATTTGTACGTTTACCAAGGCAACAATTTATTTCTCCAATACAATAAGTAAATTACGAGTTCCTTTAAAAATGGGTTAATGGATTCAAGCAAATAAATATACATATGTAATACCTTTTTGGGGGTGTAAATCATCTTACTCTGTAAGGTAAGTATCTCTAGATAGGGTTTAGGCTAAGAGGGTGTATGCCCTTATACTTATCCTAGTAAACCCTTGTTAAACAAATAACATGTAAGCATAAAGTGATGGATACTAAGGTGGGGGTGTATTCCCTTATACTTCCAACCTATATCTAGAAAATAACCTTGACTTGAAAAATAAATGATAAGAACAATGTAGAAACCTTACCAATTCAAGGGAAAAGCTAAGATAAACCACCATAAAAGTTAGAGAAAATCCTTCCAAGGCTAGCACATCACTTCCATCAACCAATAATACAATACATAGCCATAAAAAAATTCACAAGAGATAAAAATATCCAAAGAGAGCGGAAATTCCAGTCCAAGAGCCTATCACAATGGAGAGTTATGATAAAATGAGATCTTATGATCTCTTATTTATACAAAATGTTACTAAGAAATTGTGTCCACATAATTAAAGGTAAATCACAAGAATAGGGATCAAAACCCCTAATATTTCTCCCTTTACAAAGTAATATTAAACAATTCACTTTAATTTCACTTTTGCACAAACAAAACCCTAGTTTATATAGACGTCGCCCCTTTAGGGGACATTTTTGCACTAGGAGATGGTCGTTGGTGAAGGAGGAATGTAGAAAGGATTCCCAAAGCCACATGTCAATCATACAAATAACTTCATTCATGGTCAAATCCTCAATCCCCTCAAAACTTCCTTGTGCCAATGCATGTCAACCTCACCACCAAACCCTAACCCCCCTAGGTGATGTCATGCCTCTAAAGGTGATGTTTTTCCTCTCTTAGGAAATGTTTTTGGCATGTGGGGGCTAGGTTATGTCATCCAAGTCATCTTATATGCATTCAAGTTTTTATCTCTCTCATATGGTATGTGGGCCCTTGGCATCCACTTGTGGGCTTCAAGCCTCATGGAAGCCCAAGCTAGGCTTGTTCTTCCAAAATTGTCTACCAACTAGTTCCTGTAAAGACAAATAAGCACGCTCTTCAAGGATCTCAATTCATAACATCATGATAAGTGAATCCAATCAATAAATGATCCACCTAAGCATGTGCATCAAATATTACTATGTCAAACAATTGAGTGCTCAAAGACATTATGTGATTTGTCAAGCTTGAATATGGGAGGGTTGATGAGGTGTCCTATTGGGTAGATCTTTCCCTAGGTCAAGGAGTGTTTCCAAGAGATCCCTCTCTAAGCCATGTAAAGTGAATGAAGTGGTTAAGGGTCAAGACTCAATGGGCATGGGGTTCATGATATACAAGGGGTCATAGTGTCTCATTCATGGGTGCCTTTATAGAGGGTTCTGGTACCTTCGTTTGCAATGCACTTTTTCCAAGCCCATTTTTTTTCCATTCTATTTTTATTTCATAAATTTAAGGACAAGTTAAAGGCCACTACCCTGTCATGGTGTCCATATAATGACAATGTCACCCATAAATACCTAGCGAAATTGATAAGGTTGGCTCGTGATGAGACCCCTTTCTTTTATCCATGCAACTAAGATCCATTACCCTGACATGGTGACTAAATGATGGTAATGTCATAGCACTAGATATTTATGGACATGATAGGCCGACTCGTGATGAGACCTCCTATCCTCCAACTAACCTTATAAGCATTCTTAATCATATTACTTGTGGGTCCCACTTTTCTCAAAGATAAGTGTTTCATTACTTTCTTGGGTGATCCATGGGTGAAGCATCTAGAAGGTTCATACATAGGCTTTTATCCAACATCAATCCCTCTAGGCCTTCAACCCCTTCTTCCCATATAATGAGGGACAACCCCTTTTTTGGGTCAATACACCCTAAAATACCAAGAAATAAGGAAATGGGGGGAAATAGTGATGGAAAGTGGTAAGTAT
Source organism: Picea mariana (assembly GCA_032191745.1). Lineage (NCBI taxonomy): Eukaryota > Viridiplantae > Streptophyta > Pinopsida > Pinales > Pinaceae > Picea > Picea mariana. The sequence continues at coordinate 76,515 of JASDQU010011195.1, forward strand.
GGTTGGGAACAATATGATGGCTTTTCAAAGGAGTTCCTAGTAGAAAGCCCATCCCCAAGGAAGACCACTTACTAGGGCACAATGTCAACCACCAAGGTGAAGCAAGGAAAAATGCATAATGCCCAAGCATATATCATGAAATCTAAAGTAGTCTAAGATACAACATGCTTAAATGACTCAAATATTGAAGTGATGCTCACCATAATAATGACTTGTACCTCATGGAGCAAGGCCCATTGCCTTCCAGAATCCAGTTGATGTGGTGGATGCCATCTGAAAATATACGACCTCTGTGGTGGTGATAAGGGTCTCCATCTGTGCAAAAGGATACTACTATTCATGTAGTCTCTCGACAATCCATATCTGTAACCTGAAGGCCTCGAGACATAATCTTCTTAGTTATCCACGAAATGGGGATAACATATGGCTCCTACTTAGGGACATGTGCTCACCGTAGAGTGCATGAGAAACTCATCATATCCTAGTAGAATTGTGCCTATCAAAACTAAGGAAAAGGGATTAGAGCATCTAGGGTGGTGCTATCACCCTTTATCCATAAAAATCCAAACTAAAGGATAATCTAGAAAAGAAAAAAATTGACATTTTAAAAAAAAAATTCTAAATTAAACAGGAAATCAATATGCAAGTAGAGAAAAATGAAAATGAAATGAATCTAAACTAATATGAGCAATCAAGATGCAAATTCAGGGTATCAAAATGACTTACCTACTTACTTGGGGCTTTGGGGCCCTGAAGATCACGTGATGGATGATGTCAGGTGAAGTCATATAACCAGTGCAACCATTTTATTATCTCATCAAAGTATCTCCTCCTGTGCTTAATTATATAATACAACAACGACAATTCAAACACATAATTATCATGAGTATAAACACACATATAATCGATCATGAAATAAAACTCATGGAGATGGGTGGGAGAGAGGAAATCTTGCAGGAAAGAATATCTGCCACTGTGATCATGCAAGGAATTCTTCCTAAATTGATAGCCACAAGCTTGATCAATACATCTCTAAAGGGGGATATTATATGTAGATGAAGGCTCATCTTCATATATGCACAAAGACTCACTGCTTTTCGAGGATTGACAGAAAATGAGAGATCAGAAGAATATTGCATGGTCTCTTGGAGAAGAGGGTAAGAGGCAAGGAAAAGGCTCAGGTGTATAAAAATACTGCCTCTTCCCCTATAAATATTCATGAAAATCTCCAAGATGAAAATACTTCCACTTTGAATAATGAACCTCTAATCTCTCTGAGGTTGCCACATTGCTGGTATTTCTCCAAATCTGAGCACAATAGATGGAAGTCCTCGTAGAGAATATCTGCATCCTCAAAAGGGCATGCATCAAGGGATGATTGAAGATCATCCTGAGTATTCTACAACAAGTCATCCTTGAAGGGGAAGAACAAATCTGTAAATATATCATCACCAGAATGCCAAATATCTAAATCATACATGCATGAAGACCAATCCTCTGAAAATGACACCCCCTCTGCCTGAGAACTACCCTGAATTTCATAAATGGGGTCTCTATCAAAATTGAGACAACCAAGATCGCATCTGCGTCTGCCAGTCTGTATGAAAGTTTCTATAGGCTCATCAACCATATCGAAAGGTACTTTCATAAGACCATCAGTATGACTGAAAATGACCATATTTTCGTCTTCGTGTGTGGGAGGAGTAGAGGCATGAATTTCTTCAACTGGATATTAAAATTATTCATCATCAATACTAATCGCTTCTTCAACATTATGTGCAGGAGGAAAAAAAGGTTGGACAACCTCGTATTCATCAAGTGGGATCAAAGATAGTGGTGCCTCAATATGTTGCACTTTATCATAATTATTTTTTCTTCTTATGTACACGCCCCTCCATCGCCTCTTCATCACAAGAGGCTTGATCCTTAGTGTATAGTTCTTTGCTTGCTTTTCTTCAAGGGGATCTATCATATCCAAGGTTTCCCATGATACTTCTTCACTTTTGAGGTCATGGAATAAAGTATCATCAAGGTCTTCGAAGGATCACAACTCATCGTGTTCTCTTCTTGATGACTTTCTTCATATGTCTATTCTTCGAACACTTCTTCATCGTCAAGGGCAGGAAATAACTCTCTTATGTGATTCATCATTTATTTAGTAGCTTTATTAGTATCCTTCTCCTTTTCCATCATTTAGTCACAATAAGTTCTATATGGGGGTTCATCGCATGGTGCCATAATTCCATTGGTTGAAAATACACCTCGGAGGAGTCGTCGAGTGAGATTAAGTCTCACCAAAGGAGGAAAGGGGAAAGAGGGAAAGGTGGGTTCGCGGAAGGTGGAGTCACCAAATGAACTTCAAGGAGAGTTCATTAAGGGTGGAAAGGGAAGGTTCCTTGGGTGGAGTC
>JASDQU010011195.1:107791-122019 GCA_032191745.1 Picea mariana
GTTTGATGTTTTACGACACTTGTGAGCAACATATGACACTTGCGACCTTGTGAGAAAAATGCGACACTTGCAACCTTTGTAATGACGACACTTGCGACACTATCAAAGTGAGTAATTTTGATGTGTAACAATAAGGAGGATAAACATTTTTCCCTTGAGGAGGGTAAGGAGTAGATCTCGAAGGTGGATACACATTAGACCTATGAGAAGGATAAGGTTGTTGTCCCTGAGGAATCCATGTGGTGTTTGGGATGCCGCCCGGATAAGGTTGCCCATAAGATGTTCCATAAGGAACATGATTTGATACTCCTCCTTGTGGGTTATGATATGAGTTCTCCCCACCTCTTGAAGATACTCCCCAGGATTTTGAATGGTTTCCAACAAATGAAGGTTTCCCCCTGCCAGCTGTGGATTAACAACTGGGGTATGACTGGCAAAGGGAGGTTTCCCTCCAGAAGGAACATGAAAAGGGGGTTGTCCCCTGGGAGGGGTAGGCCCACCATAGAATGGTGGTCCTCCATGAGGGATAGGTCCACTAGATAGTGGTTTCCCTCCAGTAGATTGTATTTGAATGGCAAGGGTATTCATTCTCTAGTGAAAATATGTCCCACCAAGATCGTGCGGAACATGAGGAGCTGTAGAGTGAAAGTTTGTAAAAGTGGGGGTAGGGATTGAAGTTCTTTGGGAATGAGTAGAGGTGATGAGTCTAGGATTAGGATGGACTTGTACTGATGTAACAATAGGTTTAATGACCTGATCGATGGGGTAATTCATAGTTTGACCAGATGGTCGTATTTCATGAGGAGGGTCATGAGGATGAAAGGGTTGTGAAAATGATTCAAAATTCTCATAAAGCTCGCATCCTGATGAAGTCCTCCATACAGAACATGAAGGTGTGGGATTTGTATCTACTATAGTGGTAGGACGAACATGAGTCCTATACTCATCACCAAAGGTTGGTTCTGTGGATCATATATGTTTCGGTAAAATCTCTCTCCAGTAACTGTGGGACCTCTTTGTGTATGACGTTCCCAAGGGAGTCTAAACAAAGAAAAAGTGGTTTGAGAGGGGTTACTGACACAGATGTAGTGCGAGGAGTGGGATTCTCAACTGTAAGAAAAGTGCCTTCTTGATTGTCTAATGGAGGAGTAACAACACTCCCAGCATCAGATTGATTTTCTACCTCTCCATGGTAGTTGTCTTATGGAGGGTTAGGAGGTAAAGGTTGGTAGACTTCTGGAGGTATCCCTTGCATACTATGTGATCAGCAAAGACCTTTATCGTCTACAGGCTCAATTTTGGAGAATAACTATACACGCTGAAAATCTAGGGCTAACTAACAAAAAAGAAACAACGTACGCTAATAAAATCTAGGAATCAAAACCAAGCAAACAAAACTTCTCTCGATGATCGTACTAGTTGGTGATGAAATTCAACATCATGTGATCACGTCAAGAAGGGGATAGGATATGGTGGAACAATTACAAAGGTGACCTTCTTAACGGACTTTCACCTTGGTGCAAGATTCCATGTAGTAATTGTGGATTTACCCTCCAAGGCGCCTGACTAAGTTTGACCAATGTATGTTCCAGGTACGGTGAGACTTCCCTTCACCGTCACCTCGTGTAAGTACCTAAGGATTACGAAAACTAAGGACACCAACTGGCAATCAATCCCTGGGCGGGTACATTCCAAAGTCCAATCCAAATGTATGGGCAAGATAACAAGTCCAAAATCAACTCGAGAGGCCCCACACATAATTGTGGGTATACCCTCACGTGACCCCCAATATACGATCTGGCCACTACAAATAGTTAAACCATGGAGGGATAATCTCCATAATTCACTTGAATGCGACCTCATGTCTAACCCCTGTGTGAGAGGGGGATCCTAGAATGTCTATATGACAATTGGATTTGACAATCCCTATCTCAGGATGCTAATGTTTGTTTTGAAAAAAATTGGAGAGTTGTACTCACAACCTAATCCAAAGTGCTAATCCTAGTCTAATGTTGGTGGAAGATCCTTAAAAGAAAATGTTCTAGATAATTTTTAATTAGCGTTCATTTTGTAGTTGTTCTTTACTCAAAGGGTGTATGACAATCAAACTGATGGTATGATGACTCAATTCCCAAAAATGCACAAGAAAATGATAAGAAATCGTTTCTTTCGATGAATGCCTATTTAAGGGAAAGAGAAAAAATTATTTTCACTATACAACACTAAGATGCAATGTCCTCATACAAGTGTTTCTCAATCAAATCCAATGCAATGCTTAAAATTTCAGAAATGCCTTCTAATATCCAAACCAATCACTAAAATCTATCCTTTTTCTTATATGTGAATGATAATCATATGCAAAACTTCTAATGTTAATCAGACTTCAGAATTAAACAATTAGAAGCAAACCTCACAGAAACAAAAAATACACTCTCATTATGAATAAACAAGAAAGATAAATGAAACCAAATTTGCAAACAAGAACCAAAAAAACTCAAACAAAAGAGAAAAGTTGTAAAACTGACCTCAAAGATCAAATGAAAAGGTTCATAGACCTTTGGATTTCCTCACAAAAGCTTCCACTCAGTTAGATAAAGGAGAAGAAAAAAGCACGCTAACTCTAGGTCAGCAAAGACAAAGAGTGACTTCAAAGCAAGGAAATAAAATGTCAAAATCCCAAACAAAAGAGGATGAATTCTCAGAAACAAGGTGTTGAAATACAATGACAAATATGGACTAAGAGTATGAGACCCTGAGCAAATGAAAAAGGAAAAAACTGAACACAGAAATGGAAAACCCTAGAGGATTTTTCACTGAAAATGGGGTAGCTCTCTGGTGTAAGGGGTACTAGAGCATTCCAACACTCCGAGTAATACCACCAGGGAGTGTTGGCACTCTAATAACAAGGGAAAGGGAGTTCTCTGCTTCAAAAAAACAGAAAAATGCCCAGAAACTCAAAAAATCAAGCAAATTCAGTCAATCAGGGTGATCATGATGAAATAAAGAGGCAATCAAACAAATCTAAGAATAAAAAATACAATATGCAGAAGGTCAAGTGAGTGGGAAAGGGCCAAAACAAGATCTGGGAATGGAAACAAAAATAAGAGCTCCTCCATAGTGGAGTCGCCAATTTCTATTGTAAGTGAATCCCCCTACGGACAAGTGGATTCCCTCTTGGTCTCTAGACTCTTAAGGCCAAGATAGAAAAGTGCTTAACATGGACACTAACTTCCTTTTAGATCTAATCAAGATAATAAATGAAAGTGAAGGAGAAGGATATGTACCTTATTAGTGACATTTGTCCTTGTAAAGTCCTGGCTGAGCTTCGATCCTAAGCTCCCTGATAGGTCCTGTAAAACAAACAAAGGTACAAAAGACTTCCTACTCTACTGAGATAATCTCAAACATAGATCCATATATTGCAGACAAATTCATGTGGAACAAGAATAAGTTTGAAAGAAATAGGCCAAGCATTGATTATTAATGAGAACAAGTAAAAATACTTACAATCCTTTGAATCAAGGTGCAACAACTTCTTCCAGTTCTCTTTGTCSGACCCCTTTTCTCAAGCATTCTACACTGATTTCTTTAGTGGTGCCTTACTTATGAGATCATAAGTTTGGTATAATTATCGATCTTCCCCTCCCTTTCACCATGAGGAGGCCTCCTTATATAACCTTGGAGAGGCCCAACCACTTGAGAGATCATTGGGATAAKTTGAGGATTCTTCTCCTTCAGTTGAGGATCTTCCCTAAGATCATTCCTTGACCTTATATTCGAATCCAACCACCTTTAGGAATTGAAGGATTCTTCCCTGATTTGTCTAAAAAAACCCAAAAATTGCTCAGAAAAGGGTAACGCTCCCCCAAAAGGGTGCACAGGGTGCTCAAACACTCCCCCAAAGAGGCTCAAGGAGCGCCAACACTCCTTGATAGTGGTTAGGGGAGTGCTCCTCTCCAAAAATCATTTTTTAGTGGTTCTTTCAGTGGCAAAAGGTTTGTACTCCCTGTCAAGTGATTTCTCTTCTTCCAAACTATCCTTTGAGGTGTCTTAAGTTTCTTTATGATGTCGTTAGAGGCACGACATAGGCAAGGTGGGAGTGTGATGTTTATGACACTTTCAACGCTTGTGGTCAAGATGTGACACTTGCGGAAAACATGCAACACTTATAACACTTGTAATGACGACACTTGCGACACTATTGAAGTGAGTAATTTTGATGTGTAACAGATTGCCCCCCAAAGTATGAAGTTAAAAGACGATGATGACTAAAGTACTTTGTATACTTTTTCGAGCAAGGGTGTGGATGCAGAGAGGATGGAAAAAGATGCACACAACCACCGAACAAATATTATGACATGTTTCAAACCCAAGGCAAGCATACCTATGCTTGAGTGATAAAGACTTTCTAGGTATGGCCGCCATAAAATACACTGTGGATCCATATTTATATTGAGAAAATGGTATAGCCATTGAAGATACAATGTGGATCTATACTCCTATGACCTAAACTGATCATAGCCACAAAGAATACACAGTGGATCTACGAGATGACAAGACATAGACACAACCAATACAAAGTGGATCTATGTAACAGTATATGTGTCATAGTTCAAAAGAAATCCTTCGCAACCTGGGCAAAGTACATATAAGAGTGATGACTCAAACCAGGGTATTCTTACCTATCCTGATGTAGTACGAATCTAATCATGTGAATAGATGTCCTGATGTCGAACATGGTAGAAACCACTTGATTACTGGTGAGTGATTTAAAATGTTAACAAGCCCGAGGGAAATCACCATTGATGTCAATGATTCCCAAGGTACTCTAGTACATTCCGACAAATGTGAATAGATGAGCTAAAGTCAAACATCCATGGAATCATCCGATCAGAGGTCAATCATGTAAACCAACTGTCGGAGACGAGGAGGCTTGCCATTGAGGCATGCAGGTCCTAAGGTACTAAATGGTTTCTAATTCTAGTTCCTGGATAATGTGATGAAGTTGATAGGAATAGAATTGTCGAAGGACGGCCTTGATGTATCCCCCATCAACGACACTGTTATCACTGAAATTTCGTCTGCAAATGGTTACAAGAATTCAACATCATAAAATAGTTATGAAGTCATCCATGGACCTGAATTAACACAAAAGAATTCATAAAGGGTCAAAAACTATACAAATAGTGAAAAAATTGAAGGGCGCTATGAAGAAACTGGGCGCGCGCACACATGCGCGAAACAAAAATGCAATATTCGCGCACATGCACATGATGCGCGATTGTTGTCGCAAAAATACGTGCACCTGAGAAATGGCGCATTTATGAGAGTGGTCGGCCTCCCACCCACTTCTGGTTCAGCTTCCAAGTTGATTTGACACTCAAATCTGTATTGGATTTGATTGGATGGTTGGTCAAAGACCTAGAAATGCCCTAATTATCCTCTTTACACACTACAAACTAGTTGAACAATAACCCAAAGGAATGCTATAAAAAGGCCATGGATACACTTCATTTTTCAAGGAATTTCATAGAAAAGTTATGCTACTGTTATTCTCTTGAGGACTCTTCTATCCTTTCCAAGATCATACTTGCATCATTGCTTTGGGTTCTAGAAGGGAATCTTCTAGGCCTCCCACCCACTTCTGGTTAAGATTCCAAGTTGATTTGACACTCAAATATGGACTGGATTCGACTAGATGGCTGGTCAAAGACCTAGAAATGCCCTAATTAGCCTCTTTACACACTACAAACTAGTTTAACAATAACCCAAAGGAATGCTATAAAAAGGCCATGGATACACTTCATTTTTGTTTGACGATGCTGAATTCTTGTAACCATTTGTGGATGAAATTTCAGCGATAACAGACACGAAACTAACACAGAGATTTAATTGGTAGATCAAATGAAAATGGAATGACATAGGTATTGAAACATGATGTTTGTGATGGTTGAATCCCGAGGAAGATACTTCCCTTGAACACTGAGGCACGATAGCGAAAACATGACATGGACCAAATCTTGATGATGTAGTGGATGCTGTGACTTTCAACAGGTGACCCAAAGGAGTAAAAGAAACTCAGAGGATTGGCTCAGTGCAGAGGTTCAGCGGATTAAAATGCATGCAAAGACAATGTGCCATGTTCAAGGGCGATCGTAAGAGTTACTGGTAGTGTTCTCCAAAAGTTGCTTGGCTTGCTTCTTTCAATTTTTCCCCCATCCAGATAGATGAGTACCTTTTTTTAATTTAACGAGCTTGAAGAGGGTAACACATGCTCGATATGACTCACCTTCGGTAAGTCCCTCTTCCTTTTTTTAACAAAATGGAAGAAGTAAGGGTTCGATCCCATATGGGCCCTTCAATGTATGATTGTTTAACGAGTCCAGAAAAGGTAAAATCAGTGTTTTTTCATATTTAGAGAGTCTGAAAACAACTTAAAGACGACTCCAATTTTGTCCTTTTCCATAATGTTAGTCTCGCGAGGCCAAAAAAGAGATAAATTATCACTCAAAAGACACCCTTTCAAACCTCTTAACAATTGGGAAAGGAAGCAAGATCATTTGACAATCTTTTCATGTTTAGAGAGTTTGAAAAGAGCTTAAAGAAGACTCCAAGGGGTTCCTTTTTCGTATATCCATGCGAGTCCGAAAAAGTGATAAAATTCTACTCGGTTACATTCTCATGTTTTTTCGAGCACGAGAAAGAGCAAAGACTAAGCTCGGTATGCCCCCAACTTGAAAGCTAGTGGCTTAACTCTAGAATGACCATCAAAGGCTGGAGACATGCCCTCCAAGCTTCAATTCATTCACCGACATTGAGGTTGTCACCAATTTCTCTACTAGATGGAGAAAAAGGATAAGAGTGGATGAAAAGAAGGTTCAAGAGAGGTGACTCTTTCATTTTTTAACGAGATTGACACAGAAAAACAACTATGCTCAGGGATCCAGGTTCAATCCCTAGATATCTGTTTCATTTTTTAACGAGCTTGCTACAGAGAGGAAAACTATGCTCAAAGCTTCTGTTTCATTTTTTAACAAGCTTGCCATGGAGAAGAGAAACTATTCTCATGACCTCTGTTTCATTTTTTAATGAGCTTGCCACAAAGAGAAACAATATGCTCATTGACTCTCCTTGATCATGGCTTCCAAGAGAATAACACTCTGGAAGGATACCATGTCAAGGGACAAAAATCGGTCATGGCTTCCAAGAGATCTTCACTGGATGGAAGAAAATCACTCTGGAAGGAACACATGTCAAGGGTCATGACAAGGGTAAGAAGATCAGGCTCCAATAACTCTACCGAAGAGATCACCATGTAAACTACTAGATCCAAATAATTAGAAGTTTAAGGCATGGGAAATGATGGAAAATCGACATCAAGAGGGGAGATGTTATCAGACTAATCGGTAGGTGCGGACACTAATAGATCTCCCTATATCCACCTAGATCTAGAACAAAACATGACAGGACATGACTCTTTCCCTAAGTTACGACCATTGAATTAGCTAGTAAGGAGGAACAAGTGACATACCTTTGTATCGCTTCCTTAAGTCTTTGTTTCTCTTGCTTTGCTCCGGTGCTCTCATGAGGTCAAGACCAAGACAACACAAACCAACCAAAGTGAAAATAGTAAAACATATTCAATTTCAACTTATGCATATGATCAAGGAATTACACAATAAAATAAGAGTGACTTTATGGGAAAGGGACATGCCGCTGTATCATATTAATTGAAAGTAGAAGATACAACCTGATCGCCTTGATTTCACAAGCTTCCTTTCAGTGACTCTTGGTTCCAACACACGCACTTTCTCTATACTTGCATGAAGAAGATCCAATTCCTCTTGATAGACCTACTAGAGTCTCCAAGCTTCTGTTCAAGCAGGTTTCTTCACACAATTCCTTCACCAATTCTTCAATTAATCTTGCTTAACCTTTTCCATGAAAATCCTTTCAATATATAGGAGAGGGTGAGATGGTTACATGGATGAGAATGATCCCACTAAATCAGAGAAGCCAATAAAATGACAACCATACAAATGCTAACTCGTTTTCTAGAAGATTCCCTTCTAGAACCCTCGAGACTTCTTCTCTTTTCCAAGTTTAAAAACAAGTTCGCACCCTGTGTATAAAGCAATCTGTGAGAAGTTCGCACCCTAGATGAAGCTAGCCTGCGAGAATGGGTCATTCTCGCACCCTAGGCCATATGTAGCCTGTGAACTCACTTTGAAAATATGTTTTCTGGAAGAAGCTAAATGCCACTTTTCTCAGGAGAAAGTTCTTGTTGGGAGCCTGAGTACACTATTGTCAATACATCACCAAGATGACCAAAATCATGTTTAATAGAATTCCCCCCAAAGTATGAGGCTGAAATCAGTGACAGCTAAAATACTTTGTAAACTACGTGTGTGTGTCGGAAACCAGGAGCGCACCTAATCGGAAACCTGCAAACAACCAAGCATCTGCAGAATATCATACTAGTTCTGAGGTAGGCATTCCCATACTCAGATCACAGACAGATGACATCATAAACATAGGTCATGGCCACCAATCATACACCGTGGATCCATGTTGTCAAAATATCGCATAGCCACCAAGAATACACTGTGGATCCATGCAAGAAGATTCAAATTAAGACGACATAGCCACGAGACATACAAAGTGGATCTATGTGTCAGAAAATTATACATATTCCATCACAGCCTGGATCAAAGAGATGAGACCTAGGGTCTTCAATCCCATCACTTGAAAATACGAATCTAACCATGTGATTACATGTGCTGAAGTCAAAAATGGTAGAAACCACTTGATTACCAGTCATTGATGAAACCATTAACAAGTGCGAGGGAAATCACCATTAATGTCAATGACTCCCAAGGTACACTAGTACAATCCACTGAATGTGAATAAATGAGTTGAGGTCGAACATTTGATGGAATCTCCCGATCAGGAGTCAATGATGAAAACCCACTGTCGAAAGTGAGGAAACCTGCCATTGAGGCATGCAAGTTCCAAGGTACCAAATAATTTCTAAGTCTTGTTTCCAGATTATGAGTTGGAATCGACGAAACAAAACTCATCACAGGAGGGCCTTGATGTATCACCCATCAATGACATGAAATGAGTAACAAACTTTGAAGGTGAAACAGAGCATGATATAGGTTGAACTGGACACGAGGAAGGCCGACACGGAGAGAATGGACAACTGCAAATGGCCGACTCAATAGAGATTTCAGATGAACTTCTCTTGAACATATGAATGACACGACCAATGATTTGGCAGCACTAACTCAGAGACGACTCAGGATATGACCTTGTAGCAAGTCGAATGAAAGACAAATGGATTTCCCAAACTGGCTTTAGATAATGAATAGGAGGGGGTGTCATGTTCAAGAGCGACACTTACTGCCAATAATATGAATACGAAAACACATCCCTTTAGCAAATTTTTCCCCCACCATTTATGGCGAGTACCTCTTTATTTTTACGCAAGATTAAGGAGGATAACATATGATTGTTGATGTAATCTCATCCTTCGGATGAGTCCCTCGGAGTATGTTTAATGAACCCTAGGAAGGAATGGTTCAGTCCCATTACGGGTCTTTCGATGTTTGTTTAACGAGTCCAAAGATAGAAAAATCGAAGGTTTTTCATGATTATAGAGTCTGGAAAAACACTCAAAAGAGAACTCTCTCACTTCCTTTTTCATAAAATAGTCTGATGAGAACGAAAAAGACATAAATTATTTCCCAACAAACGCTTTATTCAAATACTTTAATGAGCGTGAAAATAACAAGATTGCTCGGTAATCTTTTCATGTTTAGAGAGTCTGAAAAGAGCTTAAAGAGGACTCTAGGGGGTTCCTTTTTCGTATAACCTTGTTGAGCCCAAAAAAGTGATAAAAGTGTGCTCGATTACGTTCTCATGTATTTTCGAGCGTGAGAATGGACAAAGACCAAGCTCGAGGATTTGTGCAAAAAAAACCATAAAAAACAACTTAAACATGCGATGAAAAAAGAGAAAATATCTGTATCCTTGTGTATGGACGTCGAAGTCGTTATGTCTTCAAAAATTCGCACTCATAGGGGTATTAGGCATTAGGTTGAATAAATAAAACAATTATAAAAACCAACCAAAATGGTAAAAGTAAATTTAAGTGGGTAAAAGTTCTTTTTACCATAGTCATTGTAACTTTGCCAAGATTTTAGCCCAAAACCCCTCTTTTGCCCTTGAATTTCGGCGCTCGATTGCGGAAGGTACGAACAACCATTTGGCGAACTGTCTCCGGTAGTGAGGTAAGCTCTTTGTCTTCTATCTTTTCATGGTTCAATTTTTTATTTTCATTGGTAAATTTTAGGTTTTTGAGCTTGTTTTAGGGCTCAAATTTGCGCTCAGGCATTTTCACAGGCTAGTCACACGGGACCTGCGAGAATGCATGATTCTAACAGGTGGCCCCAAAGGCACCTGCAAGAACCTCGCACTATGCCAAAGGGGAACCTGTGAGAACCACAAAATGAAAAATTTTTTTAATGTTTTCTCAATGAAAAATGTACCAAGTCTTGAAGAGAGTTGCTGACCTTTTTCTTATGGTTCTTGTGCAGGCATTTGGCTGTCACCATGGTTCTGGAATGGCGTGAAAGAGAGCATAAAGAAGATGATGCTATTGACGGGAATAACCCAGGCACCATTGCTGCTTTGTGAGACTGTGGTCTCCTGAAATTCTTTCAAATCCCGGGTATGAGGGCCCAAGTCAGGCTGTTGGAGTACCTCGTTCATATGTGGGATGTGGACCAACAAGTATTCCACGTGGGGGTCCACACATTGTGCTTGGATATTGAGGACGTTTATTTTCTGACAGGGTTGTCACGGCGTGGGTACCGCGCTAGCTTGACTGGTAGCCAAGGTGGTGGGTTTCCTATGAGTGAGTATTGCCATCAGTACTGTGTTCCAGAGGCAGAAAGGATCAAAGGAAAAGTGGCCATTTAGGGGGTCCAATATTTGACCCTTCGCACTATTTTGTTCACCATTTCTCATATGGTTGGGAGTTCTTCTCCACACATGGCTCTCCAAAGCTACTTTCAATACACCATAGAGTGTATTGAGCCTCAGGTTTTTAACTGGTCAGATGCAGTCCTTCGTAGCGTGAAGAGGCAGTTGACTAAATGCAGGAGAGGCAACTTGAAGCAATTCGGGTACGGGTCATTGTTGGTGTCCGTCTTTCTTGAGAGGGTTCCCTTGCTGAGGTTGCAGGTTGAGTGGGGTTTACTAGCTCCAGATGACCCAAGGATGCTGAGGTGGTGTAAACTCATGGACCGACATGTAGCTAGACCAATCATCAAATACAATGATTCCTTCTTTGACTGGTTGCGACCACAGATGTTGATGGTCGATGATTATGCCTATGTCGGGTTGGACTTCCAAGGGGATCCGAAATTTCCCCTGCCCAAGGGCGCTCAGTGGGGGGATCTCAGTAAGAAGTACACATTTTTTACTTTTTAAATGTTTTTGTGAATTTTATCATATGCAAATGTTTTTATGTTCATCCAAGGTCTAATTACAAAAATTATTTTTTCATGACACAGACGTGGGGCCTTATCGACCTCCAGGTACTTCTCCTATTCAGTGAAAAGGAGAGGTGGATCCAGTGCCACGATGGGACACTGAAGATTATGAGGCAGTGGAACAAAACTTAGAGGGTTTGACTATAGACATTCCAGACATGCCTCTTGGAGAGGTCCCGCGACGTTATCAGCGTCATACGATGGGGGTGTTAGAGTTTGTTGGATGACTGCTTCGTAGGGTTTCCCGGGCAGTCGTGTGTTACCATGAACGTCATCCATGACATCACTTTGGAGAATCTATGAGCTTCAGATTTTGAAATTTTGGTCCTTGGACATAACGTTTTTGTAAAAAACTTTTTGATCGTTATATATACATATGGCTTCTACCGGCTTATCTTGTGTTGTGTGATACTTGTGATGTGTTTGATTTATAAATGACCCAAATGTCTATCTAATACATAGTTAGCTAATGCATCAGTTAATGTATTTAGACATCTAGAAATATGTTGGTACTCAATACAATCAAAATAACGTTCCAAGAGGCGAATTCACAAATATACCCGTAACAAAGTAGGAATTACTTAACTATAGTACTACGAGCTGCGAATTGAGTCACACAACCAAGTGAAGGATACCAAGAAAGATAGAATCAATCAACAATTCAATAACAACACTATACTCTGCAATATTGTTGGTTGCACGGCCGAGGCACACACCTCGTAGAGTGATAAGTTCGTTTGTAGGGGCGTAAATTGCCCATGCAATAGAAGAAAGGTTCTGAGTACTACAGCTAGCGCCATCAACGAAGCCAATGTGGGGTAGCGAAGACTCCAACATATGGAAAACAAACACAATGTAACATAAGGGCAGAGACTAGATAACAAAAAAAGCATACTAAAGTAACACACAAGAAGTATGATGCAATAAAATACAAGTACTCGTGCACAGGTGAACTTATGCATAGTACTTCTTTAAGTACAACCCATTTATGGGTTCACTCAAAGGGATATCATCGTAATCTACTAACTCCTAAGCTCGTTTCTCCAAAACTCATTTAACGATATAAGGAGCTCACCACATGGCTTCGAATTTTCCAGCTCCTAACATATCTCGATCTTGTTCGTAGAGGAGAACCAGATCTCCTTCGAAGAAGACGTGAGGCTTGACATGTTTGTTGTATTGGGCCTTGACACATTTTTTCTGGGATTCTATGACTAGAGTAGCATCGTGTCGAGTTTTGTCTAATCGCATGAGATACAACATACGTTCTTCCTCTACAGAAGTGTTTGGTATGAGTTCGATAGCTAGTTCTAAGGAGGGTATCTCACATTCAATCGGGAGGATGGCTTCTAGACCATAGACTAACCGGAAAGGTGTAAACCCAGTAGTGGACTTAAAGGACATCCGGTAAGCCCACAATGCTGAAAAAAACATTGTGTACCAACTTGTTTTGTGAATCCCTATCATTCGTCGAAGCATGGTTATGAGAGATTTATTAATTGCTTCGACTTGGCCATTGGCTTGTGGGTAATAGGGCATTGATTTTTCATGGCGAAGACCCAAATTTTCAGTGAGTTCAGACATCATGAAGTTTCTAAAGTGGCTACTGTGATTAGTGACGATAACCTGAGGAACACCAAAACGAGCTATGATGTGATTGAAAATGAATAATGATGTGGTCTTTCTAGTATTGTCAAATGTCGGCATCACCTCGACCCATTTCGTAAAATAATCTACGGCTACAATAATGTATCCATGCCCCCCGGCCAAGTGGGGGTAAAATGTCATGAAATTGATACCCCATTTTGCAAAGGGACCAATGGAGACCACTGGGTGAAGAGGAGCAGGATGTGATCGTATCTTATGATTATAGGTTTGGCAAGCGTGGCATTTTTGGATGACGATTATGTAGTTGTTAGATAAAGAAGGCCAAAAATACCCTGCTCGTAAGATCTTCTGGGAAGTAGCATACCGGGACCTATGACCACCACAGGCTCCAGAATGGTAGTCATTTAAGGCTTTCTCGGCTTCGTCGAATGTGAGGCAACGTAAAAAAACTGAGTCAATCCCACGACGATAAAGAGTATCCCTGAGGATAATATATTGACAGGCTTGGTAGCGTATTCGACGTCGGTCAATACTGGACAAATTGGGCCAGAAATACTGGGTTTGGAGATATATGGTGATATCGCCATATCAAAGATCATCGAAACTAATTAGGAAAAGGGATTCATTAGGTAATGAATCGGCTGCTACATTTTCCGTTTCAGAGTAGGGAAAGTTGCATATCAACTTGGAAAACACTAAGGACTTCTTGGACTTAGCTCATTCGAATTCCAAGTAAAAATCCTAGAGTATCACGATCCATTTGGAGTATTTTCCTCTTAGGAATTGACGTGTGAGAATGTTTTGCAAAGGGTTGCAGTTAGAAATTACCATAGTCTTGCGAAAGAGGATATAGTGCCGAAAACGTTGAACTGCTTGGATGGCTGCCAAGGCCAGTTTTTCGACATGTAAATACTTGGTTTCAGTAGGTGTTAGAATTTGACTCAAGTAATATATAACATGTTTGTCATGAGAATCATCCTCTTGGACGAGAACCATAGTGATGGTGTAATCCAAGGCTGCGAGGTAGAGGAAATAATCGCTACTGTAATCGGGCGGGAA
>JASDQU010011195.1:122069-134708 GCA_032191745.1 Picea mariana
TGAACTGCTTGGATGGCTTCCAAGGCCAGTTTTTCGACATGTAAATACTTGGTTTCAGTAGGTGTTAGAATTTGACTCAAGTAATATATAACATGTTTGTCATGAGAATCATCCTCTTGGACGAGAACCATAGTGATGGTGTAATCCAAGGCTGCGAGGTAGAGGAAATAATCGCGACTGTAATCGGGCGGGAAGAGAAGCAGAGCATGTGTCAGGGACAATTTCAAAGCTTCGAAGGCTTTGTTTTCGATGGTATCCCATACGAAATCAGACCCCTTTTTGAGTAGTCACATAAATCCAAGAGTTATCTTGGCGTAGTTCGGGATGAAATCACGAAGAAAGTTTTCTTTCCCTTGCATACTTTGTAACTGGCGAAGCATAGAAGGAGGAGAGAGATTGAGAATCACCTCGACCTTTAAAGCATCTACCCTGATCCCTTGACGTGAAATAATAAAGCCTAGAATTCGACCGGATTCTACGCAGAAAACGCATTTGTGAGGATTCAAGCGTATATGGTAAAATCGAGAGCGGAGGAAAATGGCTCAGAGGTGGATTAGATGATCGACCCGACGCATGGAATGAGCGACTAAGTCATCAATATATGGCTGCACCATGTGCTTGATATCATGGAAGGCATAAGACATAGCGCATTGAAAAGTTGCACCAACGTTCTTTAGACCGAAAGGGAGTTTCCGATAGGTGAAAGTGCCCCAAGTACAAATGAAAGTGGTTTTGTGCTGATCCTTGGGAACAATATTGATTTGGTTATATCCAAAGAAACCATCCATCAAAGACAAGATTTCGCTTCCGGCGCAATCGTCGACAATCTGATCAACGAAGGGGGTAGGAAATTTGGCTTTAGGACAAGCTTTGTTAATATCCCTATAATCAACGCATACACGGATTGTGCCTTGTTTCTTGTCGATCGGGACAAGATTGGAAACCCAGTCAGTGAGGGACACTGGGTAAATAAAGCTGACTTTGAGAAGTTTCTCGACTTCACACTTGATAGCAGCCGCTTTATGTGGGTGAACTGGATGAAGGTGTTGTCGGACAGGTTTAGTGTCTGGGTATGTCTTAATCTCATGTATCACAATGTCGGGGTCGATACCCGACATTTCTTCATAGCTCCAGGCAAAGATGTCACGAAATTCTTTGAAAAGTGACTTGTAGGTGACGATTTCATCAGGGGAACACAAAGCTCTGATATGCACATTTTCGACAATTCCAGGTTTGATGGATATGTCGAGGGGAATAGTGGGTGAGATATTACTTAAGTTCCCTTCAGAAAACACATCATGTGTGGAATTGGGAATGGTTGAAATGACGACAACGGTCGACGGGGTCGAGATCCGTTGGTAGCTCTCGATAGTGTGTTGTTCCAGGAAGAGGATGGAACGGTGATGGCCATCATTCTAGGGGGTGTCTTCCATGACATACATAATCATCTCATCCGTGGGAAAAATGACGCGGAAAGGATCTGGAGATAAATCACCAAGAGAGGGGGTATAAGGGGTTGTCTATTGAATGGACTGATAGGCAGATTCGACCGGACTCAAAGGCATTTCATCGCCGTAACGAAGATGATAGTCGGGGTCAGGTACCATCCATGGGTCATGAGACGCAGGGGTTTCGAGAATCAAGGTGGAGATCATGTTGATTGAAGCGACAGACGAGTGTGGAACATTGGGTGGTGGAATGGGGAAGGTACCCATTAACAAAGAGTATTTGAGAATATCTACACCGACGTTCTCGTAACCCGATGAGGTTTTAGCGATGAACGGTATGTTGCTAGTATGCGTATCCGAGTTAAAGAAGGCTAATTGGTTGACGATGATTACCTTTCCTTTATGTGGGAAACGTACAACACGAAAAAGAGTCGACACAACTGCATGCATGGAATTGATCCAGCTATGACCAAGCAGAAGATTGTAATCGAGAGGAACATCAAAGACTTCCACTTCGACTTGGACCGTTTTTCCTTCTAGCATGATTGGCAATGAAGGAAGGACATCGTAAGGCTTAAAACCAGAGCCATTGAAGGCTTTGAGTGTGTTATGGGATTCAGTCAAAAAGGGAGAGCCGATGGCTTTCCAACAGGTAACAGACCTGACACATGTTGAGGCACCCTCATCGATAATGGTTCTACAAATTTTTTTATCGGAGACAATCACTTGGATTTGGAACGCGAGTTGAGGGGGTAACCTTGGAATGTGATCTTCCAAGTAAAAAATTATTAAATTCGAATCCGTTGGGTCGATTCCACCGATAGATTTCAATAGTGCCTTCCATTGTGTGGGACAGCTTTGAAGGACTTCGAGGGCTGACATCACGGAAGGTGCTTGGGCTAGATCTTCAACAATGTTGTAGTTCTGGGCAGCACGAGCATGATGATTGAAATCCGATTTCCGAACGACGCCCTTCGTAGGGGGGAGAAGAACTGTTTCAAGGCTTGGTCGTTCGAGATGAAGAGGACCGTGGGTAGGTGGAGTTGTGGGAGATGGTTTGACCAATGAAGGAGGCATATCATCAACCTTCTCTTTAGAGGGAGAATAATCTTTGGCTCGAGTGGTAAGTGCGATGTCATTCTTCTTTGAATCGCTAGTACACATTAATACATAGGATGTAGTGGAAGGGGAAGGTTGGTCATGAATGACCAATTGGGCCTGTTGTTGAGAGGGGAATGGTTGGGACAAAATGATCAGAGTGGGTGGTTTAGGAGCCCCTTGAAGAAACTTAGTAACCTCGACGCGTCATGGACAATCCTTCGTGTAGTGATCATCACCACAGATAAGACAATGGTATCAGGGTTTGCGCTTATCTCTATCGTCAACAGGTGGAGTTTTGGTTTTCTCTGCTTGCAAAGTATTTTTGTCCTCCTTATTCTTACCCTTTCCCTTTCTGGATTTGTTTTTATCAGCAGGGGTAGATTGAACCGCATTTACCTCAGAAGTCTTGCTGGTGGGAGGGGTCGGAGACGAAGCATTTTGAACATTAGAAGAAATGAGTTTGGGGTTGTTGCTTGAGGCAGAATGTGGTTGGGCATGGAAAGTGCCAATCACACCGTCGGCTGCATGAGAAGCAGCTGGAGTAGTTGAAGTGGCGAAAGTGGAAGGATGAGGTGCATCAGGGAGTAAGTCGTAAAGAGTACCCGTTTGTGAGTAAACGAGGTCAAGTTATTGAACACGAATTATGGCCTGTTCTTCCATAACAACTCCACCCATGGTGATGTCACGACTGATGTCATTCATGAATGATTTTGTGAACCACTCTGCCAGCAACTGATCGGGAAGTTCAAGTTTGATGAGACGTTGTCTCCATCGCCACTCATGAATGTGATCAGATATATGAGTGGCTTTGTTTTGTTTGAAAGAACTCAAAATCTCAGTCCCTGTTTCATAACGGATCAGTAACTGGTAGTGGGTGAGGAAATCCATAGCAAGGGTGTTGAAGTCAGCGAAGAAACCTCGTGGTAATTCTATATACCACTTTGCGGCAAAACCTGTGAGAGTTCATTGAAAAAGATGTAAACATATAGAGTCATCCATTAAGGAGTTGGATGAGCACCAGAGGTGAAAAGTCATGACATGATTGTTTGAGTCCTCTCCTTCTTTGCCATCGAATTTAGGGATGTTAGATGGTAGCTTGGCTGGTAAAGCAGGCCAATGGGGAGAGTGACAGATTGGATCTATTAAAATCCTCGACAGATCAGGGAGGTCCAAAGTGGCCAAGAAGGGAAACTGTCTATTCACATGTGGGTACTGGTGGATTTGGGGAGGGAGTCCCATCGACAAACCAGTGGGACCATAAGCAGTCTGCATATAATGCAAAGACCTAGGCAAATTCGGTGGTTGTTGTGGAGGAAAGTATCTCATGGGATTGTATCCTTGAACAGGGATTGGAGTTTGACCATTCAAGCCCCAAATAGGATTGGACGTACCTGGATATGGTTAGCCTATACTCAGGGGTATAATGGATGTAGCTAGAGGCTCTTGCCCCGCAGTCGATTGAGGATTATGTTGTATCAGATGGTTCCAATAATGGGAAAAGGACAGAGGTACGTTTTTTCCATAGGGTGGGGTCGGTGGGGATTGTGCTTTGATCGAATATTATGTGCCAATTGGGATTTGTGTTCCAACGGAAATTTTCCCTACAAGGGGGGGTTGAGTCAAACCTCCTTGGTGAAATTGTCCACCAACAGGAATCTGGTAATTTGGTGTGAACGATGGAATGGCGTCACTAGGATTGGTGCCACCGATAGAGGATGGAAAAGGTCCTCTGAAATGGGGTTGAGGAAGTGCCGGAATGAAACCGGGAGGAGAGTGCCCAGAAGAAGAGGGACCACTAGGAGTTCCAAATGGGGTTGTCGTAGGAGTGGAAATAGAAGCATTCAACGCACGGTATCCCGGTGGCAGTGTCGGGGTGACACTAGGTGAGAGCAGTGTGCCAATGGGAGCTTGAATAGACGTTGTCATCCCGGTGTGAATACTCATAGTATCTGTGTAATGGACCATTTGTAAAGGGAGGGTCAAGATGTGGTCAGCTCGCAGAGCTTCTGTACCAGGAAAATAATAAGCAGTAGTAAAAGGTACTACATCTGGGTTAGAGGTTTCGGGGAACACAGGTGAGACGGTGATATCAATGCCTGCTCCTAAACCAAAGAGATCCCATCTAAAAATGCTAGTAGTCCAAAAAGGACCTTGGCCCTCAGGTCTTGGAAAAGGTCCAGTCGGTGATCCAGAAGACAAAACAACTAAGTCTCTGGAAGAATTCACTCGCATAATAAGTCTCTCAAAATCAGGGTGAAGTCGAAAGTCCTCTCAAGAATTGGTAATTCGGAACCGTTCTAGAGAGTCAGTTCTTTCCACTTGTGGAGTGGTGACGTCTTGGAATTCACTCTGTTGAGGAGAGACCTTTGGTGAGCTTGTAGGCAAGGGTTGGAAACCTTCCAGATTTTATGGGGGTAAGCCCTACATTCTATGTGAACGACGTGGAAGGTCTATTGTGAACGAGTTACAAAACTACGAAGAAAATCCTGTGGTCAACTTGGGTAAACAAACAACTTGCGCTAGTAAAAATTCTAGGAAACAACACCCAGCAAACAAGACCTTATAATTCCTAGGTTACTAGTTGGTGATGAAATCCAACGTTGCAACAACGAGACAAGAAGGGGCTAGGCTAGGGTGGAAAAGTTACGTTGACAACTTGCTTAACAGACTTACACCCTGGTGCAAGCTCCCACACATAATCATGGGTATACCCTCCAAGGGGCCTGAGTGAGTTTGGCCAACGTCAATTCTAGGTACCATGAAGACTTGCCCCTTCATAGTCACCTTGTGTAAGACCCTAAGAAGATAGGCCACTAAGGTTACCATCGGCAACAATAAAGCCTGGGGGGACAGTCGATAGTCCGATCCACACGCAAGGGCAGGGTATCTAGCTCGAAATCAACTTGAGAGGCTTCCACTCATCATTGTGGGTATACCTTCAAGTGACCCCCGTAATACGTTCAATCTCTACACCGATATCAACAAAGCAGGGTGAGTAACTCTGTCAATATCAATGCGACCTCGGGTTTGACCCTTGTGTGAGAAGGGTTTCCCAGGACAAAACATTGCAAATGGAATTTAACACTCCTTAACATAAGATGCTATTGTTTGTTTTATGCTTTGGAGAGTGTATCTTTCTGCCTATTCCAAAGCTCTAGCCTAGCTAATTGTTGGTGTAATAGAGCCCTAGAAAAGAGTTACTAGTTAAATTTTAAAATTGTGCAATATTATTAAAGGCTGTTGTTACTCAAAGGAAACAGAAATGAAACCAATGTTGTGTGAGACTCTGACCCAAAAATGCAAAGACAGCAATGAAAAATATCAATTCTTGTTCGATGAATCCTATTTACAGGAGGGAAAGAGGAGTCTTCTGGAACAATCTTTAACTACGATATACAATCTTCTTTAAAATGCAATCTTCAATGAATCACGTAACAATGACAATTCTCTATTTGTTCTATTTGAACGATTGATTTCCAATATTTTCAAAATGAATTTTTTTTTTTAAAATAAAATTGGTTTTTACTTTTCAAAAAGAACCACCATGGTGGTGAAACTAAGGAAAATCAATAACTAACGAATAAGCAATAAACAAAACCCAAACCAATCTTTCAATGGAGACAAAAATGACAAGCAGACAAGACTAGTCTTTTCAATTGCATGAGAACAATGATTTTCTGAGTAATGAGCAAATGAGAAAGACAAACAATCCCAACTTTCAAACTGATCATCGACTCCTAACCAAACAAGTACTCAGATTCCAAGATCAAAGATTATATCCTTGATAAGAAAAGTCAAGAGATGAGAGTTGAGAAAAAGAAGGACAAGAAGAGCCTTTGATCTCCAAAGACTGATCGTGCACAAAATATGAAGTCAAGAAACAATCAACCAGTGGTCCAAGAAATTATTTTCAAACACTCAAATAGATCTGGGCATCTGAGCAAACAAAACCCTTAATCCCAAAAATTTTAAAAATGTGTTCATAGGCTATCAGTAATGTACAGTGCGAGAATGGGGCATTCTTGCAGGCTGGATTCAAGCAGAGTGCCAGAATATCGCTCTGGATTGAAAGGCAGAGTGTGAACTCAAGGGGTTCTCATAGGCCATAGAGGGGTCCAATGCGAGAAGGCCTGAAACTAGGCAAAATTTTGGAAAAAGACAAAAAAATTGAAGGGACTTCTGGACCCAGAGAGTCTTCCAGGGTCTCCTGAAGACTTAGAGATTGATAGAAATGAAGAAAGGTAAGGAAAGAGAAAATGGCCAAGGAAAAACACCAAAAACCACTAAAAAATGGGTTGCATCCCCAGTGGAGTTCCCCATTTTTTTATCGGACTAATCGGTAGGTGCGGACACTAACAGATCTCCATAGATCCACCTGGATATAGAACAAAACATGAGAGGACATGACTCTTTCCCTACGTTGCGACCATTGAATTAGCTAGTAAGGAGGAACAAGTGACATACCTTTGTATCGCTTCCTTAATTCTTTGTTGCTCCCGCTTCGCTCCGGTGCTCTCTTGAGGTCAAGACCAAGACAACACAAACCAACCAAAGTGAAGATATCAAAACATATTCAATGTCAACTTATGCATATGATCAAGGAATTACACAATAAAGTAAGAGTGACTTTATCGGAAAGGGACATGTCGTTGTATCATATTAATTGAAAGTAGAAGATACAACTTGATCGCCTTGATGTCGCAAGCTTCTTTTCGGTGACTCTTGGTTCCAACACACACACTTGTTCTGTACTTGCATGAAGAAGATCCAATTCCTCTCGATAGACATACTAGAGTCTCCAAGCTTCTGCTCAAGTAGGGTTCTTCACACAATTCCTTCACCAATTCTTCAATTAATCTTGCTTAACCTTTTCCATGAGAATCCTTTCAATATATAAGAGAGGGTGAGATGGTTACATGGATGAGAATGATCCCACCAAATCAGAGAAGCCAGTAAAATGACAACCATACGAATGCCAACTCATTTTCTAGAAGATTTCCTTCTAGAACCCTCAAGACTTCTTCTCTTTTCCAAGTTTAAAAACAAGTTTGCACCCTGTGTATAGAGAAATCTGTGAGAAGTTCGCACCCTAGATGAAGCTGGCCTGCGAGAAGGGGTCATTCTCTCACCCTAGGCCATATGTAGCCTACGAACTCACTTTGAAAATATGTTTTATGGAAGGAGATAAATGCCACTTTTCTCAGAAGAAAGTTCTTGTTGGGAGCCTGAGTACACTATTGTCAATAAATCACCAAGATGACCAAAATCATGTGTAATAGGAGATAGACTGTATATCTTCCCGAATTTATTCACGAGGGTGGAGAAAACAGGATCGATGATGGTTATCATCCCGAGGTAGCTCGTCAATGCTCAACATTTCCATAATAGATTCATCGGAGGGAAAATTTGGGGAGATGTAGTCGATTGCAGACGATAAGGATCTTAACCGTGATGGCATTGAGTAACTGTCGGGTGCCAATAGATGTTGGTCATATGATGAGGGAGAAGTGGATTGGATAGAAGCGTATGATGTTTCAGCTGGAATAAGTGGTGCAGTGTCACCTAGTGCATCGAATTCCAATGGACTAGGTACAATCCAAGGGTCAGATGATTCCAATATTGATAAGCCGCTGTTGAAATCATATCGACGGTGGAAATATGATGTGCAGTCGGTGGAAGTGGTGTAGGGAAGGTACCCATGAGTCTATAATATTCCAGTAAGCCAACACCAACTCTTTCGTATGTGATCTTGTGGTCTCCCAAGAAAGGAATGTTGTTGGTAGCGGGAGCGCAAGCATCGGTTGTGCAGAAATCTAACTAATCGACAGTGACAATTTTACCTTGATGGGGGAATTGCACACATCGAAATACTGACGAAGCAACGACAGTGATAGCATAAAACCAATTTCTTGCAAGTAACAAGTTGTAGTCAAGGGGAGCATCTGCCATCGACCACTTCGACATCAACAGTGACGGTTTTTCCACCCAATTGGATGGGCAGGGAGTGTAAAATCCTATGGGGATGAAAACCTCACCCATCGAAGGCACCTAACATCATTAGGTATTTGTTAAGTGTGGGTGAATTTAAACCTTTCCAACATGCTAAAGACATGACACAAGTTGAGGCTCCCTCATCCAGAATAATTTGGTGGATTTATTGATTGTGAACAACAACATCAACTTGGAAAGCAAGTTGGTGGGAGAGTCGAGATGTATAATTGTCCATTTTAAAAATGATATGGTTGGACGACTCAGGATCAACAATGCCAATAGAAGCCAAGATCATTCTACGTTGACTGGGGTAGTGTTGTAGAACTTTTAACACAGACATAACACACGGTGCTTCAGCCAAATCTTCAACAATGTTGTAGTTATGGGTGGCATGTGAACTATGATTAAAGGTAGATTTATGGATAGTACTCTTAGGAGGGCATAATATAGATTTGAATGTAGGTTTCTCAATCTGAAGTGGTCCAGACAGAGGATTAACCAATGGAGGACTAACGGAGGACGGTGATGGATCCGGTAAAGTACCAATACCGTTAGTGACTTTTCCTTTGTTAGGGTTACTTGGTGTGTCATATGTCTTAGAAAGAGTAGTTAGATTAATCCCATTAAACATATAAATATGTGCACTCGTCGAGGCATCATCATGAGGATGGATAGAACTGCCCCTAGGAGAGGGGGTTTGAGCAACCATGGATTTCTGCTGTGGAAAAGGCTGAGTAAGCACAACGGGTTGTGAATTTCCATGGACAATTTTGGCCACTTCATTGTGATGTAGGCAGTTTTGAGTTAGTGATCATCACCACAAATGATACACAAGAATTTCAGTTTCTGTTGTGGTTTGTTTTCGGTAGCAGTGTTTGAGGTTGTTCATTGTTATTGGTATTTTTTGATTTATTTTTTGTCTTCTTCTTACCTCCGGATTGTTGTGAAGGGGCAGATTGAACTGCATTCACCTCAAATATCTGAGTTTGGGGGGACGTGGAGGAGAGTGTGGTTGACTGAGAATTAGATTAAGTTCCGATGGAACCGATAACATTGTCCGTAGGAGATGACGATGACGGCTTGGATGGATCGGTATTAGCTTAAGCAGCATTTAGAAGAAAATCATACAAAGTACCATATTGTGAATAAAGAAAATCTAAGTATTGATCTTGAGCAATGGTTTCTTCCTCAGTGACTATGCCACCCATAGCGACATCGTGAGCGATTGGGGGTAAAAGTGATTTAGTAAACCATTCCGCCAATAATATGTCAGCAACGATTACTTTAATCATCCTTCGTCGTCGTTTCCACTCATGAATATGGTTAGAGATATGCACAGAGTCAGTTTGATGAAGGGAGTTCAAGATTTCAGTACCCATCTCGTAGCAAATAAGTAGTTGAAAGTGCATAAGGAAAGACATGGTAAGGGAGTTGAAATCATGAAAAGAAGCACATGGTAGTTCAATATACCACTTTGTTGCAGAGCCCATAAGTGTTCATTTGAAAAGACGCAAATGTATAGAATCATCCATGAGGAAGTTTGATGAACACCACAAATGGAAAGTCATCACATGGTTATTTGGATCTTCTCCAGATTTTTCGTCAAATTTCGGAATATCGGAAGGAAGTTTAGCTGGAATAACTGGCCAAACTAGTGAATGAAAAATAGGATCAATAATTAACTGAGACAAGTCTGGGAGATCCAGAGTCGCAAGAAAAGGTAGCTGTCGGTTAATTTGCGGATGATACTAGTGTGGCATAGGAACACCAGTAGGACCATAAACTGGGTTAGGTGGATAGTTGTAACTAGTAGGTCTTCCTACATACGGTTGTTGCTGGCTAGGATAAGCAGGATTTGATGATGGCTGAGAAGCATTTGCATAACCCGGTGGGTTCTGAGCATTATAAGCCAGGTGATTTGTTTTCCCATAAGGAGGATAAACATTTTTACCTTGAGGAGGGTAAGGAGTAGATCCCAGAGGTGGATACACATTAGACCCATGAGGAGGATAAGGTTGTTGTCCCTTAGGACTCCAGGTGGTGTTTGGGATGCCGCTCGGATAAGGTTGTCCATAAGATGTTACAGAAGGAACATGATTTGATACTCATCCTTGTGGGTTATGATATGAGTGCCCCCCAACATGGGGTTGGGTAAAAGTGCCTCTTGAATATACTCCCCAGAATTTTGAAGGGTTTCCAGCAAACGAAGGTTTCCCCCCTGCTAGCTATGGATTAACGACTGGGGTATGATTGGAAAAGGGAGGTTTCCCTCTAGAAGGAACATGAAAAGGGGGTTGTCCCCTGGGAGGGGTAGGCCCACCATAGAATGGTGGTCCTCCATGAGAGATAGGTCTGCTTGATGGTGGTTTCCCTCCAGTAGGTTTTATTTTACTAACAAGGGTCTACATTCTCTGGTGCAAAGATGTCCCAGCAAGATCGTGCAGAACATGAGGAGCTGTAGAGTGAAAGTTTGTAAAAGTGGGGGTAGGAATCGAAGTGCCTTGGGAATGAGTAGAGGTGATGAATCTAGCATTAGGATGGACTTGTGCTGACGTAACAGTAGGGTTAATGACCTGATCGATGGGGTGATTTATAGTTTGACCAGATGGTCCCGTTTCACCAAGAGGGTCATGAGGATGAAAGGGTTGTCGAAAGGATTCAAAATGAAACATATGTTAACTCTAGGTCAACAAAGACAAAGAGTGACTTCAAAGCAAGGAAATAAAATGTCAAAATCCAAAGCAAAAGAGGATGAATTCTCAGAAATAAGGTGTTGAAAGCCAATGACAAAGATGGACTAAGAGTATGAGACCCTGAGCAAGACAAAACTGAACTCAGAAACTGAAAACCCTAGAGGATTTTTCACTGAAAATGGGGTAGCGCTTTGGTGTAAGGGGTACTAGAGCACTCCAACACTCTGTGTAAGACCACCAGGGAGTGTTGGTGCTCTGATAAGAAGGGAAGGGGAGCGTTCTTCTTAAAAAAACTCAGAAAAATGCCCAGAAACCCAAAAAATCAAGCTAATTCAATCAATCAAGGTGATCATGATGAAATAAAGAGGAAATCAAACAAATCTAAGAATCAAAAAGACAATATGGAGAAGGTCAAGTGAGTTGGCAAAGGGCCAAAACAATATCTGGGAATGGAAACAAAAATTAGAGCTCCTCCCTAGTGGAGTCGCCAATTTCTGTTGTAGGTGAATCCCCCTTGCGGACAAGTGGATTCCCTCTTGGTCTCTAGATTCCTAAGGCCAAGACAGAAAAGTGCTTAACATGGACATTGACTTACTTTTAGATCTAATGAAGCTAATAAATGAAAGAGAAGGAGAATTATATGTACCTTATTAGTGACATTTGTCCTTGCAAAGTCCTAGCTGAGCTTCGATCCTGAGCTCCCTGATATGTCCTGTAAAACAAACAAAGGTACAAAAGACTTCCTACTCTACTGAGATAAGCTCAAACATAGATCCATCTACTGTAGACAAAATGATGTGGAACAAGCATAAGTTTGAAAGAAACAGGCCAATAATTTATTACTAATGAGAACAAGTAAAAATACTTACAATCCTTTGAATGAAGGTGCAACAACTTCTTCCATTTCTACTTGTCCAACCCCTTTGCTCAAGCATTCTACACTGATTGTTTCAATGGTGCCTTACTTATGATATCATAAGTTTGGTATAATTCTCTATCTTCCCCTCCCTTTCACGATGAGGAGGACTCCTTATATAACCTTGGAGAGTCCCAACCACTTGAGAGATCTTTGGGATAAGTTGAGGATTCTTCTCCTTCAGTTGAGGATATTCCCTAAGATCATGCCTTGACCATATATTCAAATCCAACCACCTTTAGGAATTGAGGGATTCTTCCCTGATTTGTCTCAAAAAAACCAAAAATTGCTCAGAAAAGGGTAGCGCTCCCCCAAAAGGGTGCACAGGGCACTCGAACACTCCCCCCAAGAGGCTCATGGAGCGCCAACACTCCCTGACAGTGGGTAGGGGAGCGCTCCTCTCCAAAATTCATTTTTTAGTGGTTCTTTCAATGGCAAAAGGTTTGTACTCCCTGTCAAGTGTTTTCTCTTCTTCCAAACTAGCCTTTCA
>JASDQU010011196.1:26880-37014 GCA_032191745.1 Picea mariana
GATGTACACAAAACAAAATTACCTTTAACTACATTAGATGCCATGGTGGGAAACAAAATTACCTTCAACTACATTAGATGTCATGGTGGGAAACAAAATTACCTTCAACTACATTAGATGCCATGGTACCAGTATCATTAACAAGGCTTAACTCATCAATGGTGAAATGAGATACTGTATATGAAATTTGAAAATATGCTAAGAAAAGAAGAATCTTAAATATTTAAGGATTGTATTTCATATAATGCAAAACATTTATATCTTTTTAACACTATAATGTGTGTACCAAAATGAAATGTAACATATATATAATACATCAATACAGTTCTAATAAAAAAAGCAAATTGAATTAGTAACATGTTTGGTTGAAATTTAATCTATGATACATCAATACAGTATTAATAGAAAAATCAAATTAAGTTAGCAACATGTTTGATTGAAATTTGATTTATAATTAAGATACAATCTAGTTATTTACAAATAAAACTAAAAAAATAAAAATAAATAAATAAATAATACTAAAAACTAAAATTTATAGATGAATTCTAAATTCAAGCTCTGGTCCTCTATGGATTCACCATCAACAATAAATGCAAAATAATCATAAAACAGCCAACTGTAATTTTCAACTTTCAACACACAAGCTACTCTTTTATTCACAAAATTAACAGGAATATATATAATATTTAATATTTAATTTACTAATAAAAATAAATATCATAATAAAATTAACAGAAATATATATTTAATATTTAACTTAATGATAAAAATAAATATCATTAGAATTTTTATAAAAAATCATATAAAATTTACACAACAGATTTATGAAAAAAAAAAAAAATCATATAAAATTTACTTAGGGTAAAGGTGCTCGTCATATAAAATCAGGTACCAGTATTTTGCTGGTTTCGGAAAGTAATCGTTTTGACATGACACTCTCAACTAATTTTTGCTGGTTTTGGAAAAAGAGTTTGACTTAACAAAATTAAATATATGTGGTGGTGCCCATCTCTGATCCACAGATGGGATAGTGAATATAAGCAATCAAATTCTCAGCAGTAGCGTTATAAATTTTGATAGGGATTGCTTGCATTGGCGCGGGATAACGGGTATTCATGATATCTTTGACAGAAAAATTGTCTCCATATTTAACACGAACTCTGAAAGACTGGTTATTGAGAGTTTTGACCATACTTCCAAATATTTTGATGGACTTGAATGTGGAATTTTTGAAAAAACGTGTGTGAAATTGAATTTTGCCTGTGACAAAAACACTGTACTCGAGAAAAGTGCATCTGCTAAACTAAACTTTGAATTTGTCAGAGTTTTTTCTTTGTGGATGAGTAATAATCAGCTTGCTACATAATATTTAATGCTGTTAAAACTGGTATATATTGTTGATCATCTTGATATATACACTAGGATATATACTGTTTCAGCATTGAATGTTGCTTAGCAGGCTGGTTATTGCAGGTGAACAATATCCAATTTGTTGTGCAACATTCAAATCCAATGATCTACAAACCACCTGCCCCAAGAATACAAACCAACTGCCACAGCATTCAATGCTGCGCTTCAAATCAAACCGCCTTCAAATCACCTGTCACAAGAATACAAACCACTTGCCACAGCATTCAATGTTGCGCTTCAAATCCGACAGCCTACAAACCACTTGTGGCAAGAATGTTGTGTAGCCGGCAATATTAACTGTGGCAAGAATTACCCTCTCTGTCACTTATCATTATTGTTTTATCCAAACATGGAGATCAAATTGAGCAATATTAACTGTGGCAAGAATTACCCTCTTTGTCACTTATCATTATTGTTTTATCTAAACATGGAGATCAAATTCAATGGCACTCTGACTTACAAAAATAATTCGAGCAATAATCAGTTTGCTACGCAACATTCAATGCTGTGACGGCTGGTATATACACTAGGATATATCCTGCTCCAGCATTGAATGTTGCTTAGCAGGTTGGTTATTGCAGGCCAATAATATACAGCCTGCTGTGCAACATTCAAATCCAACCACCTACCTCAAAAATACAAACCAACTGTCACAGCATTCAATACTGCCCTTCAAATCAAACTGCCTACAGACCACTTGCTGCAAGATTACAAACCACTTACCACAGCATTCAATGTTGTGATTCAAATCAGACAACCTACAAACCACATATGACAAAAATGCTGCGTAACAAGCTGAATATTGGCTGCCGTGGCTACCGCCGTTATTGAATCAGACGGCATACAAACCACATATGGCAAGAATGCTGCGTAACAAGCTGAATATTGACTGCCGTGGCTGCCGCCGTTATTGTTTACTCTCTCTGTAACTTATCATTATCGTTTTATCCAAACATGGAGATCAAATTCGATGATGTCACGCTCTGATGTACAAAAGTAATTCCTTGACCAGACTTTGGGAAGTTAGAACGCCTGAGCATGAGCTGGTAGGAATGCCATTATGGCGGAATTGTAGCTGTTGTAGTTGGATCCCCGAACGATCTCCATCGCAGTCAGATCACTCTATTCATTAATCGAATTTGTAAAACTGAAATGCGTACGCGTTTAACTTTCGGCCGACGGAGACGTTTGATAACTAACACTACGGCCAGAACTTTGAATTCATCCCATGCATTTTAAAGTTTTTAAGGCTTTGGCCGAGTCAAAGATTGCCAAAATCCCCGGCAGCAGTTCCACTGTCCACCATGAACGGATTTGACTATGACGAAGCTATATAGCAAAGCCGAAATTGTTGCCGGAATCTCCATGATTTTTTTGCTGAAAAGAGAGGCGTTTGAGTGGGGTTGTCCTTGCCGTCGTTTTTCTGGCGTCTGTGACGACAGCGGGACCCACGCTAGTCTGGTTCGGCGAGCAATATATTGGCCGCCCTCTGGTTCAAACAAACAGAGTACGTACTGACGTTCGTATGTTTGACGTCAGATGAATGAATGTGCGAAAATTCAAAAATATTCTGCACTCAACGTGACGGGTGTCGAATGGAGGTCGACAGGGAAGGTGCGGTATGAATTTTCCGTGGGAATAAGACAATGATGGAGCAAAAGGACAGTTTCCTGTCAAAAATTTGATATGTATGTGGCACAATTTAATGTACGATTACAGTTTTACTTCAATCCTTTGAGTTTTATCTGGATTTAATTTTGGAGAGGAGTGGGTTAACTCCTTAGCAATCTTCTCTCTTCAGTTATTTTATCGGGATGTTTTTTGACAGTGTAGTTTTAAATTTTAGGTTAATCTAGAAATTTGATCGATTTTTTGAGTATCTGGGTTGGTTTAAAATGGGGCAAAACTCCTGAAGTAAGATTCTGAAATACATGGAACTTTGATCCATGCCAAACTCAGGCTATCCCTGAAAATCTGACCTGATTCAGGCCCATTTTTTTGCCTGAAAAGAGGGAAGATTGCTCCCCAATTAGCTTACTCTTTTATTTGCATGAAATCACTATTTTTTGTTGTTTAAAATCCATTTCTGAATGTAGAAATGAATTCAAACTTCTGAAACACTCAAATTATACAAAAATAACTACATTTCAAACAAATATCACAAAAAATATTACCAAAAAAATCATTTGGTAAAAAGTTTAGACTTAAATTGCAATTTCAAAAACTCTCTTATATTTCATTATATTTCAAGAGTGCAAATTGCCATGTAAAATTATGACCAACTTCTTTTCAAGTTTAAAAAAAACAAAAAAATATATATATATTTAAAAAACAACTTAATACCCAATTTTACCTCATTTTATGATCAGTGTAGTTTAGACGGCTCTTTCCTGTCCATATAAATCCCAATGGATTTGTTATACCAACATTATATTTGCCCCCCGTACAAATAAAGTTGTCAAACAGGGATGGTGAACTATCTACATCAGTACTAACTAAAGTATCTACAACAACTTCAGAGGGAGAGGGAATCCCAAAGATGTTTTTGATGTGTCGAGGGCCTAATTAGAAAAAAGGTGCTAACACTGGTCTCCAAGCCTCATTATAGGTTCATGTTTCTCTTTGAGTTACGTTACTTTCTCTTTTGAATTAGGTCATTTGACTTTTTCTTTTGATTCAGATTGGATTGGGCTTACCAATTAGTATCAAAGTATCCTTTAAGATTATGTGACCAATCCCTATTAATAAGCATACTACAAGCTTTAGGAATGTCAATTACTCAATTACTACCATATCAATGACATCAAGAATCCTTAGTAGAAATCTATCTATTTCTATAGTTTAATTCTTAGTTCCATCTAATTTGATTATATGCAATGAAGATGTGATAGGTTTAGCATTTAGCTTTTGAGAGATATAATAAGGCATAATGTTAGTGGAAGCCCATAATCTATCAAACAATTATAACATTTCACTAAATAATTACAACATTTTAGTTATAGGTGGTGAAGCTCAATAAGAAAGGTGGTGTCTTCACTTTAGGTTTTTCCTCAATTATGACATTTAAAGGTGTGGCTTTCTTGGGTGAGGAAGGACCATTTAAAGATCTCATTAGGAGGAGCTTGTGTTGCTCACTAATTTTAAATAGCTCATGTAAAGTTATATTGTACTTGATATTCTTCATACCTTCGACAATATTATATCAATTTTCTAAGGAGGAAGGGGAAGGTGTAGCTTATGAGATTCACACTTGGGTACTGACATATGCCTACCGATTGAGTGGTGTACTGTGTGCATCACTCATATGCTACATCCATACATAACTTGCCTAATGATGATACAATACCTCTCAAGAGCTACTCTAATGTGATGGATCAACTTTTTGTAGTCCCCCCATCATAGCCTAGACTTGGGATAGCTCTAGGATATTAAGTGCTTAGATGAGATCTTTAGGTGCCTTATATCCCATGGTCTCTAGCTCTTGGTCATCGTTTTGGATCATTTTGACCTCAGGGAACCCACTTGAGGTATTTCTTAACTCTATGGGTCCAATTTGGGGCATAAATCCCCAATTGGGTTCATGGTCAGTTAGGATACTTCATTTTTAGGTCCATTGTAGCCTAAATCCATTTGGACTTGTTGTTTATGGGGTCAAGTTGACTCAACACTCATTAACCCTACCTAATCTCTTGGAAAGAAGAGTAACACAAGTTTACTTGGGGGTACTGCATCTATGAATCTATAACACACATACATGAGAGTAATTTTACGGCCTATAAATCATGGCACCATCTTACCAAACCCATGACATTGAGTCAACATGCATAGTATGTTGGCTCTATATGACTCAAACCCTCCAACAACTAACCTAATGTGTAGCTATGCCTTTAGGCTATTCCCTTTCCTATTTATACCATTCAATTCCTCTTTCAAAAGGCTCTCAAACTCTTCCAATCTATTTTATCTTTGAAAACCCTAATTTAGAGGTGTATACTTGAGTTAGAAATCAAATGCATTCCACCTTTTTCATGCCCTTAGACTACTTGCACCTACCATGTCTAGCATTGCTACAAAGATTTATTGTGGCTACCTTGGTTCCAACCTTGCATGTTTGACTAATTCATCTTAGGGCATCTTCATTGGCTTTGCTCCACTCATGCCTTAGAAATTCCAACTCTACAACATTAAGGGATGTTCCATCRCAAYTGGGGCAAGGGAGGTAGCATCCCCCTCGAGGTTACTATGGTCTCTCTACTTTGCATTTYCATTTACTTCTYTTTATAGTAGTATATCTAGTGTTTGATTGATTATGTATAGACATATATCTTTGTGTTGGAGATTGGGTCAAGTCTTGTCTTGTAGAAAATTGGAATTGTATGTGTGGGATCTTCCATGATGTGCATCACTCTTGGAGACATATCACAACTCTCCTCTTCAACCCAAGGATATTCATTGCCTACAATAGTGAATTATGCATGAGTTCTTTCCAGTCTTCTCTTTTCACTTTCAACACTAGGATTTCTAACTCATTAAAGGAATTGTTGGTTAATTAATATTAATTATATGACTCGCTTTCCTCATCTAATTTGTTGGTAAATATTGATCTCAAACCTTAGTGAAGTACCCTAACCATCTACAACCATATGTTGACATAAACAAGATATTAAGACCATAATTAACCTAGTGTCCTTTCCCCTCCTCCCGATCTTCTCTTGTCTTACCCTAGGGTTTCTCGATTTGTCCCTAAAATCGAGTCGTGACTCCACTCTCCTCTTTCCCCCTCTTAGTAGAGAGTGTGTGCTTGGTTGGTCTTCCAACCTCTCCCATACATTGTGTGTGGTAGCATAGATCCATACGTTCATCACATTTTGGTGACTCCATTAGGGAGTTCCTACCAACCCTTCCCTTTTTTTAGTGAAGGATATTGTCTCCTCCTCTCTAGTTATCTCTTTTCCCTTGTTATTTGGACCGTAGATTCTTTTTCGTTTCATCCTTCCAACTCCTTTTTCCCTAGTTTCATGCATCTTTGGATCAACCAACTCTATTCTTAAAATATGTCCAAACTATCTCATCTTATTCAAATGAGTATTATTAGCATGCCTCTCAATAGTCATCCAAGTAATCATACAACAATTCCAAACCATCCTTGTAACATAAGTGGACCAATCCCATACTATGTGAACCAAGTTAAACGTGGAGGATACTCACCACTTTCTCACATTGTGATGCCCCTCATTGTTCCTAACCAATTTCATCATACAACTTTTCCTTCTCCCCCTAACCAAGTAGACATGCAACCACCTATTTCATGTAGGATGTATGATGAACTCGTGCCCTATATGTAACAACTTGAAGAGAGATTCCTTAGAGAATTTGTAGACCTTATATGCTCTCTTATAACACCCTCCCCTTCTCAACGGGTTCCCCAAGATGAATCACCAGTCTTAACTCAAATTCCCCTTCCTTTAGTCTTATCTAAGTGGTGTGAGAAATGTGAGATTCCCTCTTCGAAGACAAGTACTCATGCAACTAATCACAAAGACCGAGGAATAATTTGATCCTTGCCTTAGTTTAGACAAACTGTGTAAGTATCATAAGTGCAACACTCAAACCTATGATGAATTTTGGGTCCATCAACAAAAGAACTTTTCTTATTTCAAATAGGGTTTGTGATCTCGCCTTATCCAGGTTTCTGATTCTCAATAATGCACTACCCATAAACAATATGTTATATCGCAACCCAACACATATTTGAGACAAGCTCTCCTTCCTCAACTAACCAACATCACACCTTCTACCTAAACAAAGGCTACATCAAAAACCTTTCGTACACTCCCCCCAAAAGATGTATGGGATCACGTGCCTTTGAATTCTATTTATCCTTCTTTGTACTTCACAGGTGCCCTCAACATGACCCTTTAATATTTAGAGATTAATCCTCCTCCAGGACACCTTAACCATGATCAATGTTTGGATACCAAGATTTATCATCGCATCTTCAACCTTCCTCTCGTCCACCTCCACTTAGAAGGTGCACATACTCTATGTCTTTCTGGATTACTTGATCCTTATCTTCTTCCCTCTTCACACCTATCTTGACTTGCTTAGGGTAATCCCACATATTCCTCTCCCTCTCTTACCTCTTTCCACAAATTTTTTTTGGTAGTTAGAGATTACTTGGTTAAATTCATAAGGTTCCCATGTTTCAATATGGCTTTACGAAGTTGAATAAAGTCTTTTCCTAAATGGGACCTTTGTTAATGCATCTTGGGACTCCTGTCATCATCATTGGATATCTCCTACCTTGGTAGTTCCCAATCCTCATTGGATTTCTTCTTGCCTTCCTTTTCTCCTAATCTCTCATGCTCTCTTCCTCCCTCTTTTTGTCCCCCTTTCCATTGTCTCTTAGATTCTTGGTGTAAGGCTTGCCTCTCTTTATACCTTTCCTCCCACTTGACTTTCTAGCATTGTTGGTGGCTTAATCCTTCCTATGCCATTATCTCAAGTACACTTGTATTCATGATGATTCATCCCTAGTTAGGATTAATCAATGCTTCCTTGATATCCCTCCTGACATGTCACCCCTAGTTGGTCACATCCAATAGCCAACATCTATGGAGTCTCTTCTACATTATTAACATCCCCCTCCTCACGTCTCTCACCTATTGGTATATTATTGGTAGTGGCTTCGTCTATGATTGCATCAAGTTCATGTTGATGTATGCCACCTCCCTTACTCACACCTCTCCGTTGACTAGTGTATGTTGCCTCCATGATCGGGTTATCCTTAGTTATCTTATGTCACCTCCTTTGCTCACACTATGTTTTTTATCATTGAATGTTATCTCATGCTCATGTTGGCTCATTTCCTACATAGGTCTCCTCAAGCGTTTGTGGACACCACACTATTATTGTTGCCTCTCTTCTCTTACCTTCACTACGACCATCCTAGTGTTGTCACCTTATTTTCCATTGAGCTTGATATTTGTTTTTTTCGTTGAGAGTTGGCATCCATCTCCCTATCCCACTTGGGGAAAGCCACTAAACTCTATGATGTAGGCACATAGCTTGTTCTAGCATAAGACTCACTTGCTAGATCCCACCTACAATTAAGTGCATGTATCACTCTCTTAATCTTACTATTTTCTAATGATTTTGTATGCTAGTTGTTATTATTATCATTAGACTCAATCATAATTTATTATATGTTCTAACTATTATTTAGCTAACATGGTAACTATAACTTGTTTATTTATAAATCTCATAATTTATCCATTGTATCACTTA
The DNA here is from genome assembly GCA_032191745.1 of Picea mariana. Taxonomy (NCBI): domain Eukaryota; kingdom Viridiplantae; phylum Streptophyta; class Pinopsida; order Pinales; family Pinaceae; genus Picea; species Picea mariana. Next base: position 35,578 of record JASDQU010011196.1, read on the forward strand.
CTAAATAGTTAGATATTACTTATTATCTTTAATCTCTTCATTTTTATTTCATAGCTTGATTATTGTGTTGCTTACATTAGTTAAGCTTGATTTCCCCCTATCCTGGCATTCTTTCTTGTTACGTGGCTCTTGCTTTCTAGCCTTTTTTTCTTTTCATCTGCTTGTTTGATATCATAATGATCCATGAAGAACTCTTGTAGCTCTACCTTGCACTTATGATCAGGGCATGGAGGCCTTCAAACATACTATGGGATATCATAGCTTGACTAATGAACAAATCCCTCACAACATTGGGGTATTGGCTCACACTACAAAAACCTATGGACTACTCTCATGCATCATTGTTTTTCTTGTTACTCTCCTTCCTCGCTTCTCATTAATATTCCCATATTATCTATAGAAAGGGAGACATAATGTAGCATATGAGATTCACATTTGGGTACTTACATATGCCTACCTATTGATAGGTGCATTGTGCTATTCAATCATGTGCTAAACTCCTACATAACCTTCTTCATGGTGATATGATCTCTCAGGAACAAATATAATGTGATGGACTACCTTCATGGAATCTCCCCCACCTTATCCTAGGAATGGGACCTCTTTGGGATGTTTAGCACTTAGGTAGGATCCTTAGGTGCCTTCTCTCCCTTGGTCACTAGTTTGGCTCATTTCAACCCTCAAGGCACCCACTTGGGGAATTTCTTAACTTCATGGGTCTAGTTCACAGCACAAACCCCTAGTTAGCTCCATGGTCACTTAGCATGCCTTATTTCAAGTCCATGGAAGCCCAAATTGATTCAAAATTTCTATTTATGGGGTCAACTTGAGTTAAACCTCATTAACCCTACTTGATCTCTTGGTAAGAAGCATATCATAGGTTTCCTTGGGGGTGTCTCATTTTATGAATCCATGACATGCATAACATGGAGTCATTTTAGGGCCTAAAAACCATGCCATTGTCTTTCCAAACCATTGGCACTGAGTCAATAGGCATGATAAGCTAATTTGTATGACTTGGACCCTCTTATGGCTAACCTAATCTACAATTATGCCTTAAGGTTGTTCACTTTCCTATTTATACCATTAAATTCCTCTTTGTAAAGGCCCTCGAACTCTTCCAATCTATTTTATCTTTGAAAACCTTAATTTAGAAGTACACATTGGAGTTAATGATCAAACTTGTTCCACCTCTCTCATTCCCTTGGGATTCTTGCACCCGTCATGTTCAACACCTCTATAAGAATCTCTTGTGGTTATCTTGGCTCCAATTATTAAGGCTTGAACCCTCATTCATTATTAGTATATTAGTTATTGTTAGGTGAGATTAGTGGTAGGTTACATTATGCTCACTTTATTTCCTATTTATAATAAATAAAATTCATTTATATAGGCATATTGTTTTGTGCATTGGATATATTGTAAAGAAAGCCCCCC